>PVJL010004393.1:9372-57496 GCA_004026885.1 Lyroderma lyra
ATGATGATCTCCAGGTCCATCCATTTTGTCACAAATGGCAATATTTCATCTTTTCTTACAGCTGAGTAATATTCCATTGTGTATATGTACCACAGCTTCTTTATCCAGTCATCTGTCGCAGGGCACTTTGGTTGTTTCCATGTTTTGGCCACTGTGAACAGCGCTGCAATGAACATTGGGGTACATAAGTCTTTGCGGAGAAAAGTTTTCAAGTTCTTTGGGTAGATCCCCAGAAGGGGGATTGCTGGGTCAAATGGTAGCTCCATTCCCAATTTTCTGAGGAACCTCCACACTGCTTTCCACAGTGGTTGTACCAGTTTGCACTCCCACCAGCAGTGTACCAGAGTTCCTTTTTCTCATTTTAAAAGATATTATCTATGTATTACTTTTCAAAATTAATTCAATTATGGTAGCAATATGTACTATGATGTTCATTCGAAAGATGGCATTAATCAAATGAATGGTAGTGTCACTATGCAATAAGCAGGACAGTAAAAGGTGGAAGCATGGCTGTTTTTCAAGAAGCAAAGACCATAGAGAGAGAGAGAGAGAGAGAGAGAGACCCTCTGTATATATACCAGTGATATTTATATTTTTGTATGTTTTCTTATTACTAATTAGTGTCTTTTCTTTTCAGTGAAAAACAAATCTTTTTAACATTTTGTTTAAGACTCATTTAGTGGTGCTGCATTACTTTGGCTTTTGCTTCTCTGGAAACTGCTTTATCTCTCCCTTAATTTTGAATAATATCTTTGCCAGGTAAAGCATTCTTAGATAATATATTTTTCAGTACTTTGAATGTATTGTGCCACTTTTTTCTGGACTGCAAGGTTTCTACTGAAGAATCTGCTCATAATAATATGGAGGCTCCCTTGTATGTAAAAATGTTGTTTTTTCTTACTGCTTTTAAGATTTTTATCCTTTACTTTAACTTTTGATGTTTTAATTACAATGCATCTTGGTATGGATCTTCTTGAGTTTCTGGTATTTGAATCTCTCTGGGGTTCCTGGGTCTAAAGTCTGTTTCTTTCCTCAGTTTAGGGACATATTCCTTCTGCCGCTTTCTCTTTTCTCTGTCTAGAACTCCTATAATGTGAATGTTGATTTTCTTGATTTTTGTTTTATAAATTCTATAATCTGTCAATATTTATTTCTATTCCTGTTTTTTATTTTTTGTTTCTTCTTTTTTTTTTGCTGCTCTGATTTAGTGATAGATCTTCCTCCCTGTCTTTGAATTTCTGATCCTTTCTTCTGTTTCGTTTAGTCTCATGAACTCCTTTACTCTATTTCTCACTTCATCTGTTGTATTTTTTAGCTCTGTAACTTCTGTTTGATACTTTCTTATATTTTCTATTTGTTGAAGTTTTCACTGTGTTCATCCATTCTTCTAAATTCATTGAGTACTTTTATGACCATCACTTTGAACTTCATGTCACGTAAATTATTTATTTTCATTTTATTAAAGTTC
Source organism: Lyroderma lyra (assembly GCA_004026885.1). NCBI lineage: Eukaryota > Metazoa > Chordata > Mammalia > Chiroptera > Megadermatidae > Lyroderma > Lyroderma lyra. The sequence continues at coordinate 10,841 of PVJL010004393.1, forward strand.
TTCTTGAAGTTTTATTTTGTTCTTTTGTTTGGAACATATTTCTTTGTTTCTTAATTATGATTGACTTTCTGTGTTTGCTTCTAGGCATTAGATGAAATAGCCACCTATCCAAGTCTTGAAGGCTTGGTCTTGTGTTGGAGAATATTCCTACTTTTTTGTCTTGTACTAGTTCTTGGTTGTCTCTCAAAATTTTGTGACTGTCCAGGTAACCTATTTTATTTTTAATAGCTTTCAATAAATGAAGGTGTGGAAGACCAGTATCCCAAAAGGGAGGATCTGAGTCAGAAACTAAATTCAGGCTAAAAGGAAGCCATAGCCTTAGGTAGCAGCTTTTAAAGAATGCTAATATATATAGCACAACTCCACTGGCCACCAAAGTCAGGTTTTCAGGAGGTGTCCCCTATGTGGCAGTTGAGAAAATTGGGGCTGCAGATGAATGTATAAACTCCTTTCTGGTTGATCATAGTGAGCTGTAGCAATGCAAAGGAAAAGCAAAAAGATGGCATTTCCTTGCTTATATTTCTTGATATCACCTCTATAGCACCTAGATGTATGCCAAACCTGAAGCCGCCCCTAAGGCTGAAACCCCAGGATAAGCAAGTAGGCCTCTTTCACAGAAAGTCTTCATATGTATTTTAGTCTATTGTCTATGCAGTGCTTTGGGGTTGTAGCCTTCAAAGAACTATTTCTATTATTGTTATAGTCCCATGGGAGCCAAGAACATAAGCTAACTTGGCCACCAGAGACAAATCACTAAGTGGTACCCCTGAATGGCAGCCACATAAACCAAGTCACCAGGCATAAAAATAAGGGCACCAGTCACATATAAGGATTCTATTCTGAGAGATGTTGGTGCTCTGGACTGTTGCAAAGGCAGATCATGAAGGCAATGCCCACCCTATATGGTCTCAGGAAAGGTTATCAGTCAGCCCTTAGTTTTGTGTTTAATTAGAAGCTTGCTTCACAGGCTGCAGCAATAATAATAGGCAAATTAGGCCTATTTAACAGAAAGACTAAGCTCCTGTGTCTGTTATCCTTCACAAAGCCCTGGGTGTGGTAGCTATTTAAGAACTCTCTCTATTGATCACCATCTTGTGGGATCCACAAGTGTAAGCTCTACTGGCCAACCAGGCAATGAACAGGAGTCCTCCAGCAACAGCTGCAAAACAGGGCATCAGAGCAGGATGTAGGTCCTCCCTAGAAGATACCAATGAGGTGTAGTGAAGCAAAGGAAGAGTGCATTCACAGGCCTCCATTCCTTGAGAACACCTCCACAGATTTCTGTAAGTGTACTATACTAGAAACCTGTCCCTAAGGTCAAAGCTGATGGACAAGCAAATAGGTTTCCATTTTAGGCAAATGAGGGTGTGTTTCAGTTTGTTTTCTATGACCTGGGAGTGGTGGTCTTTCAAGAACTGTTTCTTCAATTCTTAGAGTCCTGTGGTAGCCAGGATTGGAAATTACCCTGTCCTCTAGAATAAGGCAATTAAAGGGCATTCCCTGGGTAGCAGACTTAAAAATTATGCCACCAGATATAAAAATAGGGTCACCAAATATGTGTAGATCTCCTCTTCAGAAGATCAAGAGAACAAGTAAAATAAATAAAATAAAAAAAGAAGAAAGAAAAAATGGAAAAAAATATTATACCTACCAGCTTTAGCAAGCTAGAGGAAGAGTACAGTGGATGGCTTCCACAAAGCTGAAGCATAAAGATGGCACCTGATGGAAAGGTTAGAAAGAAAAAAAAAAGAGAATACTGCCTACCACCTTCATCAAGGAATAGGGAGAGCAGGAAGATTGTGCCCACCAGCCTCTGTCCTTGGAGAGTATCCCTGCTGGCTCCTGCCCTCAGAACAATGTCTTAAAATTAGCAAATGAGTCTTTTCCACATAAAATCTGGGTGCTTTTCAAAGGGCTGCTCTTGCATTGGACCCTGATGCAGATGAGTCAGCATGTGAGTCCGCTAAGAGCTATTTCTCAGTTCCCTACAGCCCAGTAGTTCTTGTGGGCATATGCCCTGCTGCTCTTCAAAGCCAGATGTTTTGGGAGCTCATTTTTCAAGCACTAGTCTTAAAAGTTTGGGTGCCCAATGTGAAGTACAAGCCCTTCACTTAAATTGAAGCTCTAGATTTTGACTTCATTCTTAATTATAGGTTACCTCACAGGGAATGGGGCTTATGATGTGATAGTATCTAAGCATTTCCTACACATTTTGATGTGGTTTTTCTTTACTTTTCTGATGGGAAGAGGTCACTCCACCAGTATTCACTTTTGCTTTATTTCCAAAGAAAATTATTTCATATATAGTTGTAGATTCAATGTGTCCACGAAAGAAAGTGAGTTCAGGATATCCTTACATTACTATCTTGAACAAGAACCAGAATCCTAAAATTTGTAGTTTCATTGTCAAAGTATTAGTATTTGGTATTAGAACCCTCTCATTTTTTTTTTTTACCTTTCTACCCTTAGTTCAGGAGAGATTCCAGCAATAATGCTTACTCTTTTTCTATGTTCAGCAACAATTTGAAAACATTTCCATCAAGAAAGTTTCAGTTCAAATGTAATTTCTCAGTCCATGAAAATATGGCCCCAAATTTCAAAAGATCAGGCAATCTGCTAGTCTGTGCTAATAGCTCCTGGAATTTTGCTTCTCTATCTCTTTCTCCTTAACATCCAATTTGAAATTTAGCTTCTGTAAACCAACTGTTTCCTCCACTCTATCAATTCTATCCATTAAAAATTCTGCACATAAAAAGAGAGAGCAAGATGGTGACTGGGGAAGAGGTACCTAAAACCTCTTCCAGAAAACACAATTAAATGGCTATTTGGGAGTCAAAAAAGAAAACCCTGAGTGACACAGTGACAACTGAGAAATTGATTCATTGCAAGAAAACACCTGAAGGTTAGAGAGAGGGAGGCAAGTGGGAGAGAAGGGAGGGAGCAGAGATGGATCGCAATGAGACCCCATCACTGCTAACTGAAGGAACTAGAAAGACATTAGGGAGCAGCATTATACACAGGAGGGAGGAGGCCAAGTGGTGAAAACCAGAGTGGTGGAATGCTGGGAGACTGTGAGTGAGCTGGACCTTAAAGCAGTGTATTATAGACAAAGCCTGGGAGCCATCCTCTGAAACTCTTAAGTAGCAAGAAAGCTAAATGAGGACTCTAAACAGCCATAGGCCAAAATAAAGCCCCAGATATAGGACCTCAACTCCCGAGGCCCTTGTGACCTGCAATGCACACTAGCAGTACCACCATGGGGCCGTGATTCTCAGCTCATGGTGGAGGCACACTGGCTGCCCTCATGCTGCCTGTGGCCTCAGACCCTTAGATTTAGACCTGTGGTGTGTGCATGTCCAGCACCCTCACACATATCCAGTGATCTCACAGGGGCTGAGAATTCTGGCCCACGGAGTGTATGCACCCAGTGCCATTGCATAGCACTCTTGCACTGCCTGCATCTCCAACCCTCAGCCCTGAGTGGCTGCTGTGGAGAGGAATATATGGAACACACCCAAGGTAAAGTGTTAGAGAGAAGAGAGGTATCTGACAGTGCTTGCCCCAACCAACAAAACCAGCCTTGGCCTGCATCCCATCAGTCTACCTCATCTCCCCCAGCTTTCCCAGCAAAGAACAGGAGGTAGAGCTGCCACAGCATGCACTTTGTTGGCCTCACCCCCTCCTATAGCCTCCCAATGAACTGCAGGAAGCAGAGGGACTGCACACCAATGTGTCCCACCTCCAAACGTGGCTGGAGACCAGAGATAAGGCTTAAACATCTCCCCTCTATCCCCAAACCTGCCCCCCTTGTGCTACCTAGTGTCTGCTCTACAGCAAGACACCACAAAAACACTAATCAGAGAAAGAAAGAGCTCCAGGGCTCTGCTGAAAATAAAGCTGTCACACAAAAGAAGAAGAACCCAGCAGACAATATGAGTACCTTAGGATTTAAAGCTGCTCACAAAGAAGATGAAAGATCTCCAGAAAAGGATCTCAAAGGCCTAGAAATTTATGAACTAAGTGACAGAAATTACAAAGTAGCCATTCTAAAGGCTCTAAGAGAAATGAAAACATACTGGCAAAACATCATAGCTGAGATGAATGTTCTCAGAAAGAAAATCTGTGAACAAAAGGAACAATTTAAGAAAGAAATTCAAACCACCAGGAAAAATGAGATGAAAATTTAAGGATAAATAGTACAATAAAAGAAGTGAGAAATGAAATAAACGCCATAGGAAACAGGGCCAACCAGATGGAAGAAAGAATTAGTGATATTGAAGACCAGAACATGGAAACATCACAAAAAGAAAAAAATAAGAAATATGGAACCAAAAGGATGGAAAGAACTCTGCAAGAAGTATCTGACTCCATGAGACAAAACAACATCAGGATAATAGGAATAGAAGACGGGGCAGAGCAATCTACAGAGAGCATACTCGAACAAATTGTAGATGAGAAATTTCCAAACCTATGGAAAGATCTGGAATCCCAAGTTCAAGAAGAAAACAGGTCCCCTAGATACCTGGATGCTAACATATCTTCTCGAAGACACATGGTACTAAAGATGTCTAAAACTAAAGACAAAGAGACAATTCTGAAGGCAGCCAGGGAAAAAAGAACTATAACCTTTAGGGGAAAACCCATCAGGCTGGCATCAGATTTCTCAGCACAAGCTATACAAGTCAGGAGAGAGTGGAATCCAATATTCAAAACTTTAAAAGAGAGAAACTTCCAGCCAAGAATAAATTATCCAGCAAAATTATCTTTCAGATATGAAAGTGGAATAAAGACCTTCTCAGACACACAGAAGCTGAGGGAATTTGCCAGCACGAGGCCAGCACTCCAAGAAATACTGAAGGAGGCTCTTCAGCCTGAAACAAAACATCAGGAAAAATGGAACAAAGTCGGGGCAACAAGAAAGAAACAAAAATAAACAAACAAACAAACAAACAAAAACAAACAAAGAAAGAAATAAGTAATGGCCACAGGAAATCGTCACATATTGATCATCAATCTAAATGTTAATGGACTGAACTCATCAATAAAAGGACACAGAGTAGCAGACTGGATTTTAAAACAAAATGCATCCATATGCTGTCTCCAAGAAGCACACCTCAGCCATAAGGACAAACACAGACTCAGAGTGAAAAGATAGGATACAATACTCCAAGCAAATGGTAACCAGAGAAAACCAAGAGTGGCCATTGATATCTGATGAAATAATTTTCAAGTTAAAAAAGATGGGAAAAGACAAAGATGGTCATTACATAAAGATAAAAGGCACAATGCAACAACAAGAAGACTTGACACTAATCAACATATATGCTCCCAACCAGGATGCACCAAAATACACAAAGAAAATACTAACAGACTTGAAAGGAGAAACTGATGAATACACAATCATAGTGAGAGACTTAAACACCCCGCTAACAGCCATGGACAGACTATCCAAACAGAAAATAAATAAGGAAATAACAGCTCTAAATGACACATTACAGCACTTGGACATAATTGACATTTACAGGACACTTCATCCAGCAAAAAGAGGCTACACCTTCTTTTCTAGTGTGCATGGAACATTCTCAAGGATAGACCACATGCTGGGACACAAAAGTAGCCTCAGCAAATTCAAGAAGTTTGAAATCATACCAAGTGTATTCTCAGACCACAAGGCTTTGAAATTGGAGATCAACTGTAAAAGGAAAGCAGAAAAAAACACATATACACGGAGATTAAACAACAGCTTATTTAAAAAGGACTGGATAAAAAAAAAACAAATAAAAGATGAGATTAAAAAATATATAGAAACTAATGACAATGAAAATAAAACGTATCATAATTATTGGGACACAGTGAAAGTGGTAATAAGAGGGAAATTTATATCATTACAGGCCTATCTTAAGAAACAAGAAAAATCACAAGTAAACATCTTAACATCCCATCTTAAAGATCTACAAAAAGAAGAGCAGACAAAACCCAAAGTCAGCAGAAGGAAAGAAATAATAAAAATTAAAGCAGAGCTAAACCACTTAGAAAACAGAAGGACAATAGAAAAAATTAATATAACGAAGAGCTGGTTCTTTGAGAAAGTCAACGAAATTGACAAACGCCTGGCGAGACTAATCAAAGGACAAAAGGAACGGACACAAATATCCAAAATTAGAAATGAAAGGGGAGAAATTACCACTGATACCACAGAAATACAAAGGATTATAAGAAAATATTATGAAGGACTTTATGCCACCAAATTTAACAACCTAGAAGAAATGGACAAGTTTCTAGAAACTTATAGCCTACCAAGACTGAACCAAGAAGAACTGGATAATCTGAATAGACCAATCAATAGCAATGAGATTGAAATGACTATCCACAATCTCCCTAAAGGCAAAAGCCCTGGACCAGATGGTTTCACCAACGAGTTCTACCAAGCATTCAAAGAAGAATTAACACCTATCTTCCTCAGACTCTTCCAAAAAATTGAAGAGGAAGCAATACTTTCTAACTCATTCTATGAGGGCAACATTACCCTAATACCAAAGCCTGGCAAAGACAACACAAAAAAGAAAACTATAGACCAATATCTCTGATGAACACAGATGTAAAAATCCTGAACAAAATATTAGCAAACAGAATACAACAATGCATCAAAAAGATCATACATCATGATCAAGTGGGATTCATCCCAGAAGCACAAAGATGGTTCAACATACGAAAATCAATCAATGTGATACACCACTTAAACAAAATCAAAGATAAAGACCATATGGTCATTTCAATTGATGCGGAAAAAGCTTTTGACAAGGCACAACATCCATTTATGATCAAAACACTAAATAAAATGGGTATAGAAGGAAAGTATCTCAACATAATAAAGGCCATATATGACAGACCCTCGGCTGACATCATACTGAATGGGAAAAAGCTGAAACCTATTCCCCTAAAATTAGGAACAAGACAGGGATGCCCCCTGTTACCACTGTTATTTAATATAGTACTGGAAGTTCTAGCCACAGCAATCAGGCAGGAGAAAGGAATACAAGGTATCCAAATTAGAAAAGAAGAGGTCAATTGTCATTATTTGTGGATGACATGATCCTTTATGTAGAAAATTCCAAAGATTCCACCAGGAAACTAGTAGAAATAATTAATGAATATAGTAAAGTTGCAGGATACAAAATCAATGTACAAAAATCAACAGCATTCCTTTATAAAAACAATGAATCCTCAGAAAAAGAAATGAGGGAGTCAATTCCTTTTGGTATCAGAACAAAAAGAATGAAATACCTGAGAATTAACTTAACAAAGAACTTTTCAGACTTATAAACAGAAAATTATAAGACACTTTTGAAAGAAATTGCAACAGACTTTAAGAGGAGGAAACACATCCCCTGTTCATGGGTAGGAAGACTTAACATTGTTAAAATGGCCATTCTGCCCAAATCAATCTACAGATTTAATGCAATACCCATCAAAATCCCACAATCATACTTTCATGAAATAGATAAAAGAATTATTAGATTTTTATGGAACCATAAAAGACCTCGAATTGCCAAAGCAATACTACATAAAAAGAATAAGGCTGGTGGCATTACACTTCCTGACTTGTATTTATATTACAAAGCATCAATAGTCAAAACAGCTTGGTACTGGCAGAAGAACAGAAATAGAGACCAATGGAATAGAACTGAAAACCCAGAAATAAACCCACAAATTTATGGACAAATAATTTTTGATAAAGGAGCAAAAAACATACAATGGGGAATAGACAGCCTCTTTAGTAGGTGGTGCTGGGAAAACTGGAAAACATATGCAAAGGAATGAAACTGAGCTGTGAACTCTTTCCATATACAAAAATTAACTCAAAATGGATTAAAGACTTTCATATCAGACCTGCAACAATGGACTGTATAGAAGAAGACATTGGTACTAAACTTACAGACGTAGGACTCAAGGAAGTCTTAATGAACCTGTCCTCAAAGGCAAGGGAAGTAAAAGTAAAAATAAATGAATGGGACTATATCAAACTAAAAAAGCTTCTGCACATCAAAAGAAACCATCAGCAAGGCAAAGAGACAGACAACTGAATGGGAGAAAATGTTTGCAAATAATGCATCAGATAAGGGTCTAATATCTAAAATATATAAAGAACTAATAAGACTTAACAACAACAACAAAAAACAACCCAATTAAAAAGTGGGCAGATGAACTAAACAGACACTTCTCCCACGAAGAAATACAAATGGCCAGCAGACATATGAAAAAATGCTCATCCTCATTAGCTATCAGGGAAATGCAAATCAAAACCACAATGAGCTACCACCTCACACCTGTGAGAATGGCTATTATCATCAAGACAAGGAATAACATGTGCTGGAGAGGATGTGGAGAAAAAGGAACTCTCGCACACTGCTAGTGGGAATGCAAACTGGTACAACCACTGTGGAAGACAGTGTGGAGGTTCCCCAGAAAATTGGGAATGGAGCTACCATTTGACCCAGCAATCCCCCTTCTGGGGATCTACCCAAAAAACTTGAAAACCTTTGTCTGCAAAGACTTATGTACCCCAATGTTCATTGCAGCGCTGTTCACAGTGGCCAAAACATGGAAACAACCAAAGTGCCCTGCGACACATGACTGGATAAAGAAGCTGTGGTACATATACAAAATGGAATATTACTCAGCTGTAAGAAAAGATGAAATATTGCCATTTGCAACAAAATGGATGGACCTGGAGATCATCATGCTTAGTGAAATAAGCCAGACAGAACGAACAAAGAACTGTATGACTTCACTCATATGCGGAATATAAAACTGAAAGCAAAGAAAAAAAGAAATGAACAAACAAATAACCCATGGACACAATCAATAGTTTAATGTTTATTTGGGGACGAGTGGGTTAGGGAGGGGAGAAATGGGAGGGGGTGGGAAAGGAGTGGGGGGAGTTAAATATAAGGTGATGGAAAGAGAAGTCACATTAGGTGGTGAACTTATTATACATCAAGTTGACAATGCACTGTAGAATTGTATGCCTGAAATCTAGTAATCCTTTCTAACAGATATCACCCCAATAAGTCTAACAATAAAAATGAATTAAAGAAAATATCAGGGAGCCAAAATATTTAATTATTTATTTTTGGTCAATTTGGAACTTTGAGAAATTAATTAACTCTTTCAGAGCCTTAAAGCATAATAGCATAATTTTATTTGTAATTACATATTGCATTTTTAATTTACTTAGAGACATAGTATTAGGCATGAAGAATTAATATGGCACCCAAACTACTTACTATTACTCAAAAGAGGAAGGTGGTTTAAAATTTCTATTATAAGCAGTAGCCTTACATTTAAAGTGAGTTATATTCCTGGAAATATGAAAAGCAATATAAAAATAAACCGGTTTTCTCATAGAAAAAAATGTTGTAGTAGAAGAGTTAAATTTTTCCATAAGATCATTATGCATAATATTTTATATAGATGACCACATATCCCCAAAGTATAGTTTATTTAATCTATGATTAATGTTGTATTTGAACTCTCTTATAGTATTTAAAGCTTTCTAAAGGTAAATAGAATAACCCATCATTCATAAACTCCATTTAATTTCATAAAGATTGTTGTACAAAATTATTGTATTCCTCAAAATTTATTCTTGTTTTTAACCCAAACTATCAGGAGGTTAAAGAGTCTTTCATCAGAATTATGAGATTCTGAATGATTTCTAAGTGGATTTTGACCAGTGTCCTGTGAAGATTTGGGAGGAATATGAAGCTTTTGGATGACTTTTTGAAAAGCTGATGCAAGGATGTATGTTTTTGCGCTTCTCTTTGTCTCACATCATATCCTTGTGATAAGCATAGAAATAATTATTCAAATTGCTGTTCACTGCAATATCTTCAATCAATCTCACTGATTTCTTGAGCTGTTACCTCATAATACCAAGCACTGTCATTGTTTCCACTGGCATTCTATAAGTCATCCTAGTGTTGAAATTTCAAAAGTCAACTATTGCTTGCTTGGGTGTTATTCTTTTCTGCCTTGCTACAATAGGAACTTACGTTTCAGAAAAATAATCAAAGATTCCGTTTTTATGGTGGCCAAATGAAAAGCACATAATTTAATTTGCCCATTCATCCACAAATCCTGTACATGAAGCACTATCTTTTGTCATCAACTTAAAAAGAGGGACTATAAAGTGTGGCTGTTTAGTACTGAGCTTTCTTTTTTCCACAAGGATAATAGGATGTGTAGTTCTGAATATATTACTTTTAAAATCACTACTTAGAGTGAGGCTGCTTATACAGTCATTCTGATAATGCTGCTATTATCTCCAAGCATATTGGAAACCCACTTTAGGTAGTGCCTTCAGATGCAAGTTAATAAAATACAAAAAAACGTTTTATTACTTTATGATAACAGAACTCTCTCCTTCCTTGAAACATTGTTCTTTTACTTAATTCCTTCTTTTTAATTATTCCTCATTCCCTTCCACAGCCAGTCTGTGCAAATGGATATTCTGAGAACTACCATATTCTTCATCCTATCTGCATACCAAGTGTCTTTGTTATTTAAATTGTAGGCATAAAATATTAAAATGATGAATAGAGCTTTATCAATGCCAACCTGAGAAGCTGAGGATTGCTGATATCCAAGTCCCTCAAATTGACTCTGAAACAATATTTATAACCTCCAGAATAATGAAAATAGTATTTCCAAAAAAAGGACACTTTTCTCCAATTAATTCATGAAGTGATAATATTGTTTCTAATGAAATTCTGTAACCTTTGCTCACAGAGCAGTTTCTTAGTAAACACAAGTTTATTCAGAGAAATGTATGGTATTGTTTAAGAACAAGAGATTGGCCAAGCTCAAAAAATTTAAGTTTCTTACCATGCCCCTCTCTCAGCTTTACAGCTTTTTTTCTTTAATATATTTATGAGATTTATTTGACTTACAATAAGTCTTAAATTATGTTTTTGTTTTGAGAAATAATGAACTATTTGGGTCTCTTATACCCCTGATCATCAGGACTCTATAACTCAGGACAGTATTAGAGCAATCTATCTATTTACAATTTGGTACCTTGTAGCTTGAAGCCTTACATTCACCTCTACAAACCAGACTTTTCAAATAATCTCAGGTGAATTATGTAAAACTGGTCTTGATCTCATGTTGCTTAGCTTTAGTCTGTGTCTTCAACATACAAGCCAAGTTTAGTTTTGACCTAGTAAAAGTAACAATACATATAATAGCGGGATTAACTTAAGCAGGATGAATTTTAGCTCACCACTGTTTATCCTCAGGCAACTTGTTTCACCATTCTGAGGTTCCATTTATTTATTTGTATTAGAAACTTCCACAAATTTATTAGAAGTGCTAGATGAGATGCTATATGTGAGGGTACCAAAGCATGTGGCAACCCATAATACATTTTCATCCAATATAGGAATGCAATATATTTTCAATGAATGAATAAACTCCCATGCCTTTAATCAGTAATAGGTTTGTGGTCCTAAAATTTATGCATAGATTGCCTCAATCTTCAATCTCTGTTTCCTGTGCATTTGTTTCTTATACTGGAGTTTTTACTCCCATTTACAAATAAATATCTTCATATATAAAAAAGACTTACTTTTATATCTGGAAAAGATTCTTTGATTTTTATCCTGTTAATAGTATTATATTTACTGAAGAAATGTTTAAGATAAAATATCCAATTTCCATTTGGTTGAAGACATTTGTAAAAACTTGATTTAGGTCTCTTAAATAAGAAACTCACTTAAATTTCAAAGAGTAAACAGGGAAATATCATCTTCCATTCCTCTCCCACATTATTCGCACTCACTCCACCATCACACCCCTATGACCACAACTATTACACAAGAGTACATTTATTTCTTTAATTCCCAAACTCAATTAAAGAAATTGTCTGGCTTGTCCTATGGGTTTTTGAGAAAATTTTTAAAAAGCAGGAAACATAGTTAAACATAGTAGAAACTGTAAAGTTATATTATGTTTAGCTCATCATTGATGAACCACTCTCCCTGCTCATGAGGCGGGAACGGGTCACAGAGCTGCCATGGCGGGATAGTTGGTCACGAAACTCTGAGGCCATGAAGTAGTAGAGAATTGGATCCAAAAGGCAGCAGAGACTTGCCAGGCATAAACAAAAAGGGTGAAAATACAGTGTGCTTTTGACAATGGAACAACTGCTAATGATGGTTTCCTTTACCATAGTGTAAAAAATAAAGTTAATATGATAGGGAGTGAAGCATATGATGAAGACTCCAGCACACATGAAAACCATCCGCAGTGCTTTCTGCCTCTCACTGATCCCTTGGAAAGCCACTGATGGTTGTCTCAAGGATATGGTAGTTTTCCAGGTACACCATGCAATGATGACTACTGGGACCACAAATCCTGCCAGCTCAGCAACTGTAATCATCCCAACCAAAGCCACTGCATTCATTCGTTTATATCCAAGATCAGCAAAGCAGGACTCAGTGTTGTTAGCTAAGTCCGTGCTTCTCAGGATGGGAAATGGCAAACATGCAGTTCCCACGATGACCCAGATGGCAGCACTGATGCCCACGTCATACCTCCGCTTCCAATCTCTGGCCCTGAAGGGCTTGAGGAGAAAGAAACATCTCTGAAGGCTGATGCATGTCAGGAAACATATGCTGGCATACATGTTGAGATACTTCAGGTAGAAGCATAGCAAGCAAAGGGCCCTCTGGAAAGGCCAGTGGTGGCTGATGTAATAGTAAATCCGGAGGGGTAAGGACAGCACGTGGGCAAGGTCAGCCACAGAGAGGTTGATCATGAAAATTATGGCTTTATTTTTCTTGCTGATGAAGCGGCACAGAACCCATAAGGCGGCAGTGTTGGCTAGGAGACCAGGGATGAATATGAGAGTGTAGGTGGTTGCGTAGAGGGAGTACTGAAATGTCACATTAGTGACACTGCAGTTAGTCTCATCACTGCTAGTACTGTTGCTACCCATCTTGAATATTGCAGTATATTCATCAAGGTAAGCCGTGGAGTTATGATCCCTGCCCAAAGCAAAGAGAAAAAAGAGTGTAATGGTTAACCAAATTTTTAGTCAATACCTAGATTCCTTTTTGTACTTACAAAGACAGAATATTACAATTAGAAGGGATCTATTTACAGATGAATAAGCAAATGCTCAAGAAAGGTCTACTACTGATCTAAGGTTACCCTATAATCCAGTAGAGGACCATGGAATTGTCTCCAAACTGCCCTGAAACATTTGGTCTATCTGTTCTTACCACAGCCAAAAGGGTGTGACATTTGAGTCTGCTTTTTTGTGTCCAAATTTGCCTTGGCTCAAGCCTTGATTAAAGTGAACACTGCTCAATCATTCCGAGTTCCAATGATAGAAATTCAGCCTCACCTTTTTTGTCCCTTTGGTTCTTCTTTGTCTACCACCTTGGGTCTTGCTTCCTATCTTGGCACCCAAACACTTGGAAAACAGACTTGCCTCTTTTAGCCTGCATTGCCCATATCCTGGCTGATGTTCAGAGCTTGGGAACGTTACCTCCTTATTATTCTATCACAATACTTGGAGGTTTTTGTTTACTTTGTCTTTCTCTCTCTCTCAGCTTAAGTTGTATTCCAAATTTACATGAAAAATCTTCAGTAATATTTGAATTTAGAAGCTGAACTAAAATATTTCCCCTTATGTGGTTTGGAAGGAAAATTTTATGTCTAAGGGGAATTCTGTTCTAGTGTGACATCATGGGCATGAGAGATCATCCAACAGTCACAGTGAACATTGATTAAGGCACCAGCAAAACAGGTCACCAAAATCATTTTCTTGGAAAAAATTTAAGACTTAATACTTTTCTCATTAAAATTGTCATCACACCGAGAAAAAAGAGTCTTTGACTTTCTTAATCTTATTTTATGCTTTCATGTGGCTTTTATTATGTATTGTATATAAGACCAAAGGAACAGAGTAATCTATAGGGTTTCTCAAGGTTTTGCTGTGGATTTATGCAGGCTTCCTGCAAATAAGAATGGCAGAAAAACAACAATCTCACTAGTTTACATTAACACTCTTGTAGAATTGTAAATTGAAAATGAACTTTGAAAATCATTTAATTCAGCCTCCACTTAATACTAGAAAAAACAAGGAGTTCTTTAAAATGACAAAGCCACTGAACAGAGGTTTAAGACTTCAAATACGAGGACAAGGTGCCTAGCCTTTACATACACACATCATTTGTTTTTCTCCCAAAGACAAATTTTACAAATATAACTCCTGTCCATACTGCAGAAATAAATGTTTATTACACTTAGAGCTAGAAGTGAAAGAAATAAGCCTGTATTTATATTTTCCTTATAAGTAACTGAATTACTTTCTATATATTTTAAAGTCCTGCTCCAGAAAATAGAAATGTGATTAAAATAAAAGCAGAACACAAGTGATTAATTTTAATTCACAGATAAAAGAAAGTCAACATTATGAGCTACCATTACTCTAAAGACTTTCCCTCCCTTTATATTCCATTTTCTCTATATGGCCTATCTGTGATATGTCCTAAAATGTCATGCAGTCATCTTACTGATATATGTATAACTTAGAACAGAGGGCAAAGGGGTGCTCACAGGTGAAAAGACAGAAAATCATTATGGTATGCACCCAGAATCTGCAATGAAAATGTTTACATGCATTATCCAATTTAATTCTCACAACCATCCTAACAAGTAGATAATACTATTACTCTCATAATGCAGATGAGGAAACTAAGGTTCAGAGAGAATCAGTAAATTGCCTGAGATAACAATAAGATATTCTATCATGCCCAACTTGCTCCAATGTCTATGCTATTTCCACTATACTACTTGTCTCTCCTTTCTCAGGAGAGACAACCTAAAAGAATGGGGTTCATTGTGACACCTGGAAGGCACATTATGGAAGAACCTTTCTAATCCCACAGAAGAATCTTATTATTGTATAACACTGAGATTATGCTAGTTAGGCCATCGGGATATAACTAAACACTTGCCCCCACACATGTCATCAATTCTTCCCCACCGCCCACTCTGTCTTTAACATTGTTACTGTTTCTGCTCTAATCTATTATCTATACAGAGGCTGTGAGAAAGCAAAGGAAGATAATCAAGTGCATTTCAGTTTCAAGAACTGAGAACAGCTCACACACACCTAAATCACACTTCCGCTTTTGCAATTTATAGACATGAGAAATTGTTTCTGCTTCACTGGTGTAGTAAGTTTCACTTACTAAAGGGGTAAGTTCACACTTTTTTCTGTGGGTTCTTAAAGTCTATGCAATTCAGTTTATTGTGAGTTCAGAGATTTGTATGACTTGCTTTCCTAACCTTCTTCTATTCTCCGGACTGAAAGGGACTGAAACAGAGGTAGGAAGGTTTTTTGTTTTCCCCACATCTCTTTGGTGACAATTATAGAAACATAAAATCTCCATGATAGGGAGATGCTAGGGGAATTTGTTGTGGGTAGAGCAGAATTACAAAACCTCTCAGAAAGGGGATATTTAGTTTCTTGTGGACAATCTGTGACATTTATGAAATTTAAAAAAGGAGAACAACTTAAGAAGCCAGTAACAGGAAAATGTCAGAGTATATTCCTTCTCTCCATTTTTGTCTCTAACTCTGACTCTTTGGCTCTGGTTCTATTGTTGACTATTTCTGGTTGTTTTTTGCCCACTGTATTTCCAATCTTTCTCTCTTTCAATAAAGATGTATTTTTGTTTCTTGTCTCAAACGAGGTATGAAATTGGTGTCAGACTTAAGAATTTATTCTTAAGTTCCCCTGCACAGTCAGTATCATGACTGTCCTCCCAAACACTCAAGCTAGAAATTGGCAATTGATCCAACCCTTATCACTACATTTTGCCCATATCCAATCAGAAACCAGATGATTCTCTCTCCTAAAAAACTCTCAAATCTATATCTAACCCATCTGTTCTTCTACTGTTGCAACCCTAATCTAGGCCACTGTCATCATTCTTCTTGATTATTGTGAAAGATACCTTACTGAAGTCTCTGCACCTGTCTTGCCCCTTGCAGTCCATTCCTCATATTGTGTCTAACACTAACATTAATTGATACAACTACCATTTATTGAGGGTTACAATTTATTTGCAGGCTAAGTGCTCTTCACATATTATTTCATTAATCTTCATGACAGCCCAATAGTTGTTTCTGTATTACAAATGAGAAAACTGAGACCAAGAGAGGTGAAATAAGTTGTGCTAAAATCGCAAAAATTGAATAGTGTAGAGGTGATGTATTAGAAGTGGAACCCATGTATGTTTCCATGCTCCCTTATCTCTGTCATGGCACTTAACCACATTTATTGAAATTCAGTTAATATGTCTTTCTCTTTAATTAGATTTTGCACTTTTTGATGGCAGGGACTATGTTATTTCATAACCCATTCTTATCTTTTCCACATGATAACCCGAGTGATATTTATTTCAAATATTATAAATATTATGTCATTCTCCTATCTAAAATCTTTTACATGTTCTCTATTGAATTAAGGCCAAACTTTGCACTGTGGCCTTAAGACCAAAACTAATATGGCTCTTGTATGTCCCCCATCAGCTAATGTCATTCTCTTCCTCCTTTACTCTGTTTTAACTACATTGAGATACTTTCACTTTTTAGAACAAGACAAGCTTTTGTTCCTGACTAAATCCTTTGTATATGTTATTTCCTCTATCAGAAATGAACAAACAAACAAATAACCCATGGACATAATCAATAGTTTAATGTTATTTGGGGACGAGTGGGTCAGGGAGGGGAGAAAAGGAGGGGGTGGGAGAGGAGGGAGAGGAAACTAGATACAGGGTGATGGAAAGAGAAGTCACAGTAGCTGGTGAAATTATTATACAACAAGTTGACAATGCACTGTGGAATTGTATGCCTGAAATCTATGTAATTCTTGCTAACAGATGTCACACCAAAAAGTCTATCAATAAAAATGAATTAAAGCAAAAAAAAAAAAAGAAATTCTTTTCCTTTAGCTCTTCATTTGTCTAACTCCATTTAATATCAGTTTGCAGGTCAGAGACCTTCACTGTCAGTACTATCTAGGTAGTCATACACATCATTATATACTCTCATACTCTTTGTTCTTTCTCTTCATAACATCAACATTTATAATTCAGAAGTTCGTTTCCATGTTTATTGGCTATTTTACCAACCATGCTGTTAGCTTTATTAGTGCCATGAAAAGATCTGTTCTGTTCATCACTATATAGCCAAGACAAGCTGCTACTTAGTAAGAAAGGTAGTGTAATTGGATTGAATTATAGTTTAAAGTCCTTATTTGGAAGCTTTATGCAAAAATGCAAATGTTGATATATCAACTAATGCATTTTGCTGCCTGCTGTTTCCCTAAAATTTAATCTTCTAATCGAAATATCATCAATATGTCTTGCACCTACTTTTTTCAACTCATAAAAGTCATGCCTGTAGGAGCCTGATGAAAGTACAAAATACTAAATTTAAAAATCACAGGTGGTCAGACATATTCTATAGTTAGAAACCAGCACAGCCCAAGATTTCAGAGTACCATCAACACTATTATCTAAAAATCAGGAAAAAAGTAATCCTTCTAATTTATTTCCAAAGATATCTAAATCCTTTATTGTTGTTGGTTGTTATCCTGTGAAAGAAACACCTTCTTCATCTCACCAGCAAATGATTTCCTACCTATCTGTGCATAGGACCTAGAATGAGAGTGAGAAGGCTGCATCTGTAATCCCCAAAGCTCTCCACAGATGGAAAGTAAGCAAAAAGGAAAAATACCTCTATTTGGTTTTTTTTTAGGGCTATTAGCTTTTTGAGGAGGCCTCTGGCTGCCTTGGAGGCCATTGGTCAGTCAACATATATTTAATAAACATCTTATGAACTGTTAAGTTCTGTGGAAAATATAGACTTACCAGTCACAATCTTTGTCCCTGTTAAGCCTCTGGTCTGGTGGAAAAAAATATTTTTTTAAACCTCCAACATCACAATTAGTGCATGACAAAACTGAAGTTAACGGCATAGGTAAGAAGAAATAATCATGTCAGCACAGCACCATCCCTGTAATGTAAGTTGGAAAAATACCACTAATATACCCTTATCATAGTATTTAGATGACAAAGAGATGCATTCAAGAATACTTAATTACCCTATTAAGTCACAGGGTTAGAATATGGTGGAATTAGGACCAAAAGTGATGTTTGTAGGCTTCTTACTCAATGCTTTTCTTAACATGTCAGGCTACTTCTATTGCATTCTTAGACATAGAGAATCTTGAGTCACAGAATTGGATACATGTGCCAAAATATCTGCATTCTCTTATTTCTCCCTGTAGGTATAGGAAAGAAAAATAATGATGGTGGCTGGCAAAGAGATAAAGTTAACTGTACTTTGTCTAAATTAAACTCTACTGTATTTATATCCTAGTAGCTCTTCAAAACTGTGGTCAAGCCCCATCTTTTTAAGAAAGGCTGCACTGGGTATTACCAATACTATTTATCTTGGATTTAGCAATGCATCAATTCATTCAGCAAATGAACATTCTTCTATGTGTGTACACAATATGCTAATAACTGTGGATGGTGGAGTGGGGTGGAAAGATTTAGTGAGGAATAATACATTATTGTTGTCCTCAAGAAGTTCATAGTTATTTAGGAAAGATAGACATAAGAATAATCATAATAAAATTTTAAATTATGCCATGGAAGAGATAACAAATAAATTTTGGAGAAAATAAAAATGAATTCTGCACAAAAAATGAGGATTGAAAATTCACCTTGAAGGATAAGTTTATTTTCAATAAGCAGTTGTGAGAGCAAAAAGGATAGGAAAGAAACTCCAAAAGTGAATGAATAGCATTCAAAAATCCCAAAGTTTTATTAACCAATGTCATCCCAATAAATTTAATTTAAAAGGTAAAATAAAATAAATTTTAAGAAGTCCCAAAGTATAAAACTAATGGATTATAGAAAGTAATCGTAGTTGTTCTAGTCCAGGTGGAAAACATGATGAGATGATGGGGAAGGTAGAATGGGAGGTTAGAGTGGAAGAAGGTAGTAGAAGGAAAAAGAGACTAAAAAGGTAGATATAACCAGAGTATGGAGGGGTTTAGGGGGAATCATAGAATGACTGTGGGAATAGATGTGACTTTGCCGTATTTGTGTTATAGAAAGATCATTTGGCAACAGTTAAGAAGATGGATTGAAAAAAATGAAAAAAAAGAGATGGGAAGACCAAATAAGTTGGGAGTTTGTAAGGTGATCAACATTTTAGGTTTGTCTAAGGCTGAAGGTTTCCTAGGACAAAGATTTTTAATGCTAAAACCACGACAGCCCAGGGGAGTTCCCTGGTGGTGTAATGGCTAGGCTTCAGCGCTGTAAACACTGCGGCCTGGGTTCAATTCCCAGCCAGGGACATACCCACATTAAAAAAACAAACAAACAAAAACAAACAAACAAACAAATAAATAAATAAATAGACCATGACAACCCAGAGGAAATAGGAGAGCTGATCACCCTACTATTGGAACAATTCAGATAATATAAAATAAGTTCTGGAATTGTTATAGCAGGGACATTAGAACTTCAAATAATAGTCAGATATAGAAGTGACCTGTTTTGGAGCCTGTTTAACTAAGTAATGAAAGATAATTTAATTCATAAAACATGTGGCATGTTATAAAAAGATGTCCCAGTTCTGAACTTTTCCAAAGCCCTTTTAAATCAGCAGCTCACAGTATTCACAGCTCCTGATAAAATCTGAGTCAATTCAATTCTTTCTTATTCCAAGGATGTACACTCTTTCAAGCTTTGCAAATGTGTAGTCTCTGCCAAGTTTCATCAACTTCTGACTCTTCAAATGGTTTTCTTTCTCTAACATTATAGTCACTGAGCTACGCTGTAAATTGCACCATACTAGTTTGCACTATACACTTTCAGAGACCTTAAATTTCTAAATCTCTCCATTTCTTCTGCTGTGACCCAGCACCCTTCCTCATCTTACTTCCTCCCCTAGCCAGCCTAGATTAATGGTCAAGTTAACTGCTCTCACATTAGAACCCCTAACTTCCTTGTTTGCCATTCTCCTGCTGCACCAGCCTGGCAAGGCCTTAATACCAGATCAAGTCCACAGTCCATTTTCTTTTTTACTTCCATAGCTGTTAAATAATCTTATTAAAATATTAAGATCTATTTGGAATGCCCAAACTAAAAATTTATTATCTCCAGTTTAAGATTTTTTTGCTTCAACCTCTTTTGCACACCTCTAATTAGTATCTTGTCCTATTCCCATGGTGGCCGTTCAGGACCATTACAATTCTGCTAAAGCTTCTTTTCTCCTGCTCTCCAATTTCTCATTTTTCTTAGCACAGAGTCTTACTTCTTAAATCACAGAGAAAATCTAGCTTATTTGGTGAGAAGCAACTCAATTTTATTCATTGGTCCATCCCAAAACACACAATCTTAACTACAGCTACATCTTTCTTACTTCTCAACACAGCTGCCTTTTCTTTTGCTCCAGATGAATTCCCATGCTCTTAATCCCTTTGTTTATCATTAATTAATCTCATTTACTCCTAGATCACCATGCTTTTCTCCATTCTCAGACAGATCTTTGTCATTCAATCTCTCTAACCCCCTCCACAAATAAATCTTGGCTTGCCTATGCATCTTATTCTAGCTTTGTCAATGCCCTTCTCTTCTTAAATAAACTCAAAATAGTTGTTTATTCTGATTGTTTACTTTTTGTTACTTTATATCCATTCTTTAATGCACTCCAAGGAGGCATGCATTCCCATAAAAAACTCACTGAAACTGCATTAGCAAAAGTAACATGTAACCACATGCTGCCAAATTATGCAGGACTTCTTTGCTGCCATGGACACAGTCTGACCACTTCCATCTTTTTGAAATGCTCCCTTCACTTGGTTTCTTAACCACAACTCTTTCTTGATTCTCCTCTTAATTATATATCTTTTCACATTGAGTCTCTTTCATGGCTTCTGCTATATCTGCACATCCTTTAAATGTTCATTATCCCAAGGTCAGCATGATGAGCAACATCATTCACTTTTATGGTTTCAATTACCAGCCCTATTGTGATGACTCTAATGTCCATGTTTCCAGGCATGGCCTCTCCTCAGATATTAAACATATATGTCCAAATTCCAGCTGGATTTTCCATTTTAATGTCTTCCAGGCACTCAAAATGACTATGACCAAAATAAAACTTATCATACTCCCTGACCTTTTACATATTCACCATCATGTATATAGTTATAAGACCCAGAATCTTTAGAATAATGCTAAAGCCCTTTGTCTCTTTCACTCAGTCAACCATGTTCTCTCTCTACCCTCTCTTTCCTCTCTCTGTCTCTATCTCTCTGTCTTTCACTGAAACACTTATTAACTAATCTATTTCCCTCTCTTGCTCCCTTTTACTCTCTTCTCTCTCTAGATTATTAAAACACTCATTAACTAATTACCTAACTCAAGAATTGTCCTCTTAAAATATATTCTTTACTCTGTGACCAAAATGATGTATAAAACTGCAAATCTGGACTATCATGTCACCACAGGAATTGCTTTACTAATGCACACTCACTGCATTAGATTAAAGTTTTTCATTTATGTCCCTGTATTTCTAACTCAACCATGAACACTTTGAAGGTAAAAACCATGTCTTACTCATTTTTAATTCTCTAGAACATAGGAGAATGATTGGCACATAGTCATACAGTAAATACTTTTAAGTGAACAAATATTCTGCCTTGTGATAATTCTTGTACTTTTAATTATTTATGGATCTCTCCACACTGGGCTGTACATTTTGTGAAGTCAGAGGTCATATCCAAAATGTCTTTACCACTCTCTTATTTGCTAACCTTAGAACAAAGTTAAACATACAACATTGTTAAAATAATTGATGTTAACTAGCCCATGTAGGGATTAACTCCAAGTATTTAACCTCATTGATGTTGCATAACCAACTCTGCTAACCATGACCACATACACAATAAAGGCTAGACAACATGATAACCTGTGAAAATGCCATATCTTCAACATATGCTACAGACCCTAGCTCTGAGATTAAAGCAAAATTCCTAGTGCTTCCAATACCATCTTTATAGAAGTAAATGCCTCTTGTTTCTCTAGTGTGTAGTGCTCTGTCCAGGGTACACACTGCCTATACCAAATACCAGAACCATGAAAAGGAATACCTCTTTTCTTAGAAGAGGGGTCTGGTGACAGGAGCTAAACCCTAAAGGGAATGACCAGCACAGAGCACTAAGCTAATAATTACAGCATAAAATCAGCTACTATATTTGAGATGGTATGATTCACTTTCAATGTGTGGCTCTAAGGATGTTCCTAATGAAATTTGGTATAAAGTTATGACTAAAACTCCATCAAGCTCCTTTGTCCCTGGATTCCATCTCAGAAATCAATATTTTACTCCTCTTTGAAGGTCTCATTTCAATCCTCATTTTATCCTTGCCCTGAGCAACGCTATTCTAACTTCCTCCTTTTCTGTACTCTTAGTCAACTTATAAGTACACAATGATAATCTCTTGATAAACTCTTTCTAAGGGACATCTCTGTATCTTCAACTTTCATATTTTTCACTGTGCTTAGCAGAGGATTAGGCATGCACTATAGGTTCAGTTCATACACACTGACTTGAAAATGTAAGTATATGGAGAATAGGCACATATTAGCCAAGACTTAGGCAGTTTTTCTTCTAATGTCTCTCTCATGAGCTGTCTCCCAAGAAATAGCCATAGTCTATCTCTTTATGCTACTGAGGAAAGTATGGTCAGGGCAAGGATAATAAGGTTGGAATCTAATATAGCTGGATACTTTTAAGAGCTTCAAACCCTGCAATCTCAGCTTTTTATTTTAAATTCAATAGGAATCCCATAAACTTAAATGAGAATTTGGTCATTAAACACTTCACTTTATGAAATAACAAAATTTTGTCTCAGAACAAAAATTTATGTCAGGTGTTTAAATACGATTAAATTAAGCTGAATCCTAGAATGTACCAATAACATCTACCCAAATGCAGCATTTTTCTCAACCAACTAGCTCAATACTGTGGTTTCACAAAGGTATAGCCAAAGTGAGCTTATATTATTGTAACATAAAAATTTGTACCAGATTTCTAAGTCTCAGTGAAATATTAAGTCCAAGAAGTTTCCACATGCATCCTGTCAGACACTAGTTAAGTGTTATTCAGATTTTACCTTTAATTCTTATAAAAGCTCTGAATTAATTATTATACTCCTTGACTGACTATAAAATGGAAGTTTAACAGGATTAAGTTTATTTCAAAAAGTCACAGTTATTATGATTTCAATTATAAGTCTCTTCATAAGCAGAGAAAGCTAAAATTCTTCTTATTCAAGCAACTATTGCATGGATAGATATTTTAAAGTGGAATTTTTGTGGAGAGAATGTTCTTCCAAGATGAAGAAGCTGTAATTCATGGTTCTAGTTCTAGTACTTTTATAACTATGTATATATGGAAAATGACTGCCCACCAGGTGTCAGGGTAGGGTTGTATCAAAACCAGTGATTTTTATGGAGCTTTGCCTGTGAATCCAAACCATGACAGATCTGTGTATAAAATACTGAGAAAAGTTTCTTTATAACAGTGGTGAGCTAAATATGATAATACATTGTAGAATGGGGAATACACAAGAGCAGTACAATATCTTGAAAAGAGTACTGGATTTGGAACTAAGACACTTGGATTCTAGTAACTATTCAAATACAAAGTTGACTATTACTTATTTAAATACTAATTTTACTATTAACTATTAACTATTCAAATACAAATTAACTATTTCAATGCTAGTACTATTTCTAGTAAGTATTCAAATCTTTGTTTTGCCCTGCTAAGATCCTTCCATTCTGTGGTTTTAAGATCCCTCATTATTAAAATAAGACAATTTGAACTGGATGAGCTTTAATGCCCTTTCAGCTCTAACTTGCATGACTTCATCAACATGCCTTCTCTCAACCCTTGCTTAACTAATACCACCAGCACTAACACTACCATCACTAGTGCAGCCACTACCATCTCGATCGACCTACTGATTTATACTTTACAAAGCATTATTACATCTATAATTGCTGTTAATCACCATTAAAAGTATATATTGTAAATAATAAAATCAGAAAAAAGTTATATATTGTAAATAATAAGATCATCCCCATTATACAAATCAGGAAGCTTCAACTCGGAGAATTGACTTAATTTACCTGAAGACAAAAAGTTAGAAAGTGACAGAGTAAGGAAGGTGGAACCTAGACCTCTGACATCAAGGTGACTTCCCTTTTTCTAATGTAACTCTACAAAGCTTTACCCTCTTATCTACCTTCATATTTATCCCTTATTGTTAAGTCACTAATATCACTAAGTAAATACGTTTATCAAATCCGTTTCCTATTTTTTTTTTTATGATACTGCCAGTATGTGGGCTTACATTTTAGGAAAAGGGAAAATTAAATAGGGAAAGATTGCTGATGGGAACCCTTTCCACTATATAGAGGACAACCTTGACAGGCCATTTGGGAATTGAATATGCTTTGTCTTATCTTACCTTTTTCTTCTTTCAACCACAAAAGTCTCACATGAATTATCCAAGCCAGTCTGACACCCCCATTAACGTGGTGACTTTTAGTAAATCACTTGCAACCATAGCCAAAAAGAGCAATTCAAATTTGGAATTCTGCTATTTCCTGAATTAATTAAAATTGATTCTAAAAAATCCACAAAGATTTGAATATGTACAGCAAGTCTACACATTTTTCTATAAATTATAATAGAAGTGAATATTATTTTTATCTTTAATATGAATTAAAAGAATTAGACTATTCACAAACCAATATGCATGCATCTTTATAAATCATTTTAATAACAGGACTAATTAAATGTCACTTTTTCAGTTGGGGCAGCATTTGAGGGTGGAAAAAATTATGTTCTTCTGGCAGAACTTGGGCCATATTTTGACTTAGTTATCAGTTGTTTAGCTTAAAACAACTCACTTCATGTATCTGGGCTTCAGTTTCCTCATTTATAAAATTAGGATCACAGTGTCTGTGACATAGATTGTGGTGAAGATTAAATGGAAAACGTATATGAAAGTACCTATTTTCATGTCTGGTACACAGTAGACATTGAATAAATGTTAGTTTATTTCCCATTTACTTGTACAAAGAGTAAACTCTATGGATCATTGGTTGAATTCTGGACTTTTCTGGGTTTAGAAAATGCCCTCATAATTATAGTTCTAAGAAATGGCTAGCAAATCTAAAGCAATTATTCTTAAAGTGCAAGGGTGGAAAACATGTATTACTTGAAAAAAAATAGAATATTTATCATTGTAGTAAATATATTTGAAATTCAAATTAATTCTCCCTATCCTTATAAACTGTTGAAAGTACAGATCTTCAAAATATTTTTGGCTGTAAGTCACGCAGTACTTAGAAAATGTTAATGTGATGGGGTATCTTTTTTTTATGAGTCCAATGAGTCTGGTTCCTAGGGAGGCAAGTCCACAATAATATGGAAGTGAATTTTTAAAATGTTTTTCAATGGGAACCACAGTTTTAAAAGATTGAAAAATACTAATTAAGTGACATTGTCATTGTGGAAATCAAATTTCAGAATTATTTGTTTGGTTTTTGTGTTTTATCATTTTAAAAAAGGGGGAATATTTGCAAAACACTTGTTTATGGTTTAAAAATTGAGGGGCTCATAATAACATTAATCTGAAAAAATTTAATGGCCTCAGGCAAAAGTTAGTGGGTTCTCTTTGAGATATAGGCTATATTTCCAAAAGGTCCCTTTTGGTTAGATTTCCCTAGTATGGCCCCATTATATACCACTTCATATATATAACTCTTATAAGGTAACGAGTCTAGAGTTAAATCACTGTAATATAAGAAAGAAAATTAAAGACCACCTGTCCCAAGATTTTCCCTTATTTTAAGTTAAAATATTGAGAGCCAGTGAAATAAAACAACTTGCTTAAAGCCACACAGTGAGTCATTGACAAAACTCAAGCTTTACTTTCTGTATATTTGATCCATCTACTTCATTATGCTTTTTGTGAGGCATGTGAGGCAAACAAGATGAAAACTTCTCTACAAAACCTCTGACTTGAAGTGAAGTAGACTTTTTACCCAATGTGTTTAAATAAAGCCAGTCACTGTCTTGGTATAACCCTTAAAAATGGTGGTATCACAACAGAGAGCTCTGTCATAGTTGCTAGAGCTGTGACAGTGGGCAATAGACTCCCCTGCCTCTTAGGACACCAATTGAATTACCTCAGACACAACTGTTTATGAGGAGCTACCCAAAACCACCTAGAAGAATGATCACTCCTTTGATGTCTTATGCTCTACCACTGCCAGGATTTGAGCATACTATACAACTTAAAATTCACAACTTTCCCAGTTGAGACCCAAAATGGACGGCTTTTGACCAAAGAATGACCTGTATTTAACAAGAACTATTGCAAAGACAATTACTCTGAATGCATGATCTAATTATCTATATACTTCAGGCCATTTCCTGTCTCAGTATACCAGCATATCATCTTTTTTCAGCAGTGAATAATTTTACTGTGTTACAATTGCTAAGAGATAAACTCCTCAATTAATAGATATGGTCATTACTCCTCACATCTATTTGCACAATAAAAATTAAAATGCCCCCACTTGCAGGATCCCTGGGACTAAGACTACTCCCCCCAAAAATCACAACAAACTTTGTTATCATTCTATACAAAATGATCTTGGTACCAACTGGAATGACACAGTCCACATTCAAGGACTTCCCAGCAAGAAGTCTCTTTTTGAGTCAGTCATCTTGGCTCAGAACCAAAGAGGTTGCTAACTCTCAGAGTAATGAGAAAAATAATCACTGAGAGCTATGTGTTTCTCTTTTGGGCTCTGATATATAGTCAAACTAAGGTTGGATCAAAAATCACCATTCAAATGTCAAAGAAAAGCCTCTGAACACACTCTGAAATCATTTTACCAGAGTTTACTGTCTAGTATGTTTTCTCCTTTCCTAACTTAAAATCCACAATAGGTATAAATACATTTATAGTACTCTCTGGAAGATACTGGTTACTGTAGGAAAAAGGGAAAATAATTTAGAAGACACAGGTTCTAGTTCCAGCTCTACCAGAAATAGCTGAGTGATCCTAAGTGTCTTCACTGGCTCTCAGTTTTCCCATCTGTATTGTGAGGGATTTGGATCTCTAAGAGCTTTTTCAGCTCCAAAATCTATTATCTGACATTACTTCCTTCTCTCTTGATAGAACTTACTATCTGCTGCTGTATCTGGGAAAGCTAAACTTATCAAAGCAAAGAGCTTATACATAAAATTTTTTTCTTCATTATGCGCTAGACAAATAATATAGAGCAGAAATTCAAATCCTCTTCTTTCTGGCTAAATATGTCAAGTTGTTTTAATGAGTCTCAGGAACACACTCTTTTCTTACCACTTTGAGAGCCCTTACCAAAGAATGGGCTGCATCACAGACTCCATGCTCCTGTGTTATGGTGGGGACTGATAACATTAACCCTAAATTTGTACTCCGGTCAGACTCAAAAAAAAATCACCATTGCTCCTGCTATAAAATGGCTGAAACCAGAAAATAAGAATACTGGTTTCACATCTGCCACTGTCCTAGGTATTCACACCCTCACTGATCTTCCCAAATGAAGCCATCAATTCCCAGACACTAGGCTGTAACTTACCCTGGAGCCTTGCTGGAATTAGCACTCTTGTTTCTTTGCAAAGAAATGAGGGTGAAAAAGCCTAACTCTGGGTGATACAGATCCTGCTGCCAACTGACAAATTTGTTGTTAAAAGAGGAAGTTGAGTGCATTTGGTGTCTCACCACAGAAACCTTATTTGCACTGAAGGTAAGTCCCTTGAGCAGATGACGCTACCCAAGCTTTATTTCATTTTTATTTCATTGGTGCAGAGGAATTCAAATAGCATGGAGTCAAAGGTGGTGCAAAATCAAACATTGACTGTATATCACTGTTCCTTACCTTATTTATTTCCACTACATCTCATATGTTTATCTGTCTCACTAGATTCCAGTAAGCTCTATGGTTAGATGGATTTTGAGGCAAAATCTGAAGGGAATTTACCCAAGAAAAAGAAAATTGCAATTTCTTCAAGCCTGAGGGGGCAAAAGGTGAAGAAACCTCAAGAATAAAAATCAGAAGTAACAGCAGTAGTACTCACATTGCTTAAGCAGTTCCCTTTATCTGGAGTGCATTTTTCTCAATCTCTTATCTCAAGGTTCATAATTTAATGTATAGTTTAGTTTTCTGTAAATTTCTTATTCCATTAGTAGACTTCAAAATGCTTGAGGGCAAATACCATGTCTGATTCATCTCTGTACTCCCAACCAGCCCAGCAAAAGACACTTTTATAAATGTTTGTTGAATAAGTAAGTGAGGGAATGAATGAAAATAAATGTTCAAATAATGCATGAATAAATAAATGAGCAGTGTTTATTACTTAGTCTCCCTACAGCTTACTGAGATTTTGATTTTATGTATAAGATTCATGGGGATTTTTTAAGTATGCAAATAAAGTAAGATTATGCTTTTAGGGATTATAGTATCAGCAAAATCTGAGACTAGTTCTGAGAAACAAGGCTTGCAAATAGCACAAATGTCTGTGGGCGTGTAAGAGAACCACTTTGAGACACCATGGCCTGGAGCTGCAAAGAATCTTCTGAGTAATGAACATAGCAAAGAAAAAAAATTAAGTATTGTGGGTTAGGTCAAACAGTAACATTTGGATTTATGTATAAGATTGAAAAAAAACAAGTGGACGATAACATTTTTTTATAGGGCAACCTGGATTTGCAACAAGCTCTCCTTATAAAACCAGAACCCTCCAAAAACTATATTGAGCCAAATCCAACACTCAGAAATGTCTAATATACATTTCAAGGACATCAAGAAATTGAAAAGAGGGGAGTTCCCTGGTGGTGTAGTAGCTAGGCTTTGGCACTCTCAATGTCGCGGCCTGGGTTCAATTCCCAGCCAGGGAGCTACCCCCCCCTCCAAAAAAAAAAAGAAAAAAAGAAAAAGGAAATGGAAAAGAAACACTTATAGTACTAGAAACCAGGAGCTTAAGCTGACTGATGGAAAGGGCATAACTTGTGAGAACTGGAAACACATCCTCGCTGAGTTATAGCAAACCAAAAGTGCTTGACCTTGCAATCTCCTTCTTAATTCTAATTTAACATATTTATCCTGCTTCAATTTATTGTTAATTTAGTATTCTGATTTGGCATTTCCACTGGAAAGTGAATGTATTGAAGGCCAACACATATTTCAATCCATTTGGGAGTTCTGTTTCTAACTGTAAATTATTAAATTGGCTTTCTGGTACAAATCTGTCCCTTGTGAGTTTAGGCAGTGTGAATCAGTTTTCCTAGTATATGATCCTTCTCTGAACAAAAACAAACAGAAACCAAAAAACAACAGCAATGAAAAAAAGTTCTGGACCTACTGAGCTTTAAAGCCAAACCCTGGGACAGGAAAAGAAAAGAAACCTTTCTTTGATAATTAGCTATTGTCATTACCTCCCACCTTAATTTCACAGACAATACCTTAACATTGTTTAAAAAAAAAAAGCCTGTGGCTTACCTTATTTCTCTCTTGCATGCTAGTGTCCTCTCCTTTAATTGGCCCTTAAAAAGGAAGCAAAAGTAGCTCAAAAGTGAAAGACCCAATTTAGGCTAAGAAAATTTCAACTCAGGTAAAGTTTTGCATGTTAGCTAAAAGGAACAAAGCTGTGGACAAAGAAAAAAGCTGATAATTTAATGGTTATCTCCAATTGACTTTTAAGAGGGAGTCAACTAATTATTGAGTATGATTGATGGTGTAGGAATTATTATCACCTAAAACAAAACAATAAAGTTCCAGTCATAAGAGTCTAAAAATAGTAAAGCTGTTCCTTTTTGTCCATAGTTCTGAACTCTTATTTTCTGTGTTTAGAAAGTTTACTATAACTGGCGCATTGTATCTTCCCTAAGTTGGATCAAGTTTATGAGTTGATACATTAAAGTCTTTTAGGTCTTCTTTAACAGTGACAGCAGATTAGGAGTGATAGCTATTTTTGAGACATTGTTCATTACAGTATCTTGTATTTTCCAGCAGGACCTAAGAGTACTATTTGATCTTAGCTTTCGGAAGAACTAGATTTTTACTAAGCAATTAGTTTGACTTGATTCTTATGGATACTGACAGTGGTGTCATGTGTCTTTTTGCATGGTCTCTTGAAAAACCTGGAACTAATTTATAGGCTATCAGTAGCAAGTTTGGAGATGTTTTCACTGCATGTATTTTTTTCTTTTACTTTTTTTTTTTTAATGTGAGTACTTACATGGCTGGGAATCAAACCCTGGCCGCAGCGTTGATAGCGCCGAAGCTTTAGCCACCTCACCACCAGGGAACTCCTGCATGCGTTTTTTTATTATCCCCTTTCATGGCTCTATTCTTATGTTCTTTCCCGTTTTTCTTTATTATTTGTACCTTACTACTCATTTATATTATCTTGTTATAGTATGTATCCTTTCAAACTACCTTCAATAATTTCTTGAACAATAGAACAAAAAAGTAAAAAACAACAAAAACAAAAACATGAATTGTGACCTCTATTCTTTTCGTTAGAACTAATGAATATTAATTGCTTTATATAAACTGTCTTCAGAAGTTTCAACATATGATTCTATATTCACAGCGTATTCCTTCACTTTGGAATTAATCATTCAACAAGCACTTAAGGAGCTACAACAATGGGCTTCTTTTTTTGGATGCTGAGTGAGAAAGTTAGTAATCAGAAGCATAAAATATGTACCCTGTTCTCCACAAGGAGTGACAAGTTGATCACTCATAAAATATTTAGAAAACATAGTATAGTATATAACTTGTTATTAAGTTACATAAAAGTTAATGAGTTCACTATGGACTGAACCTGTTTGGAAAGGTTGGCTGGTCCTTGCTCAATAGACAAGTTTGCTTTAAGCAGTGTTCCCAATAGGTGAAACATGTCCCACAGGAGGTGTGCAAGGTTGTTTTTAGTGCTACAAGGAATAACATTAAAAAATGTTTTAAATTATATATTTAAGACTTTAAAATGTAATACAGTTAGTATTTCAAATTTTTATTTCATTGATAATATTACTTAGAATGAGGCTAAAGTAGGTTGCTAAGCTTTAGAATGTGTGATTTAACAAACACACACAAAAATGAAAACTAGAGGGTAAGAAGACATAATAAAAACTATGGAGGAACATTTGGATATCTGAAATTTGGCAAATACCAGCTTAAAGATGAACGAAGGCAAGTCTTTCCAGGAGAGAGAAAGAATATTGCTAAGGACATGAATGAAGAGTAAACATGAGCTATTCATATGATAGTGAGGACAAACTTTTGAATAATGTATAGGACATGTTAGGAAATGGGGGAAGAAGCTTGGAGGGTGGAACCATACAAAGAAGTTCTGACTTAGAGTATAGAAGTAATAAGACACAGAAAGGCTTTGAAAGATTTTAAACAAAGCTGACTGAGGAAGATGAAAACTCATATTTATTCACTACTATCTATATACTGGTCATCATTCTGGGCAATTTACACACATCATATAGCTTAATCTTCAGAACAATTTTATGGAGTAGATAATAATGTTATCTCCTATGTTATCCATGAGTGAATTAAAGCAGAAAGAGAATAATTAATTTCCTTAAGATCATACAACGGGGAGAGGCTAGATTCAGAACCAAGTCTGTCTATCTTCAGAACCCAAAATTTTTTGTACCACTCTTTAAAAGATTGTTGAGACAAAGATGCACAGAATAAATGGGAGGTGGGGTGAATAGGAAGTGTAGGGTTTTATTAGAGGATGCACCAACAATTTAAATTTAAGGTAGTAAGAGCATGAATTAGGGCAGCGGCAGTAAGAGTAAAGATAGAAGGTGATTTCAAAAGAATTATTTTTCTGAAAAGAGCACTCAGAACAGTAAAATATAAAAGGCAGTAAATTTTCACAAGTAGCAATAAATTAGCCTTTGAGGGTTTAATTTTTGCATTAAATTTTTATTTAACCTTATTGAGTCATACATTGAAGCACCTTTCTTTAATAAAAAAAAATACTTTGTACTTGGAAGAGGGGTTCATTTTTTTGTACCCTGAAGGTTTGTTTTCAAGATAGGTATCAGCACGGAGTAACTTAAGACTGTGTGAGAAACCTGCAGTCCTGGAAAGGGAAATGGTTAGTCTCACAGGATATGAATTTCCAAAAAACGATATTTCAGAGAATTTCTGTAAGAAAAGGTTTTCTTCAGCCAAATAACTGGCTAGTTCAGTGTACATGTCGTAAATTAACATGAATGATGGGACTCCCCTAAATTCTCAGGGATTTTTTTTTGTTTTATATTTAGTTAAAGCCATGAACAATGTGCAAGAGGAAAAGGGATGAGGAAAAGGTATATCTTGACTTGGTTTTCTTTGTTTTTGTTTTTGTTTTTTAATTCCGGCTCCTTGCTATGAAATTTACAAGCTTTGTAAATGTCACCAGGACTGATTATTGTGAAAATGGTAGAGTAGAGGAAGACTATTATTTGTGCCTCATCTTTCTTTGCTGGCCTTTTTTGTTCAGCTTTCTCTCCAAGGATATGGTGCTTTTCCAGACCCTTTGGGTTTCTGTTGCCACAAAAAAAGGTGATCTGGGTAGATTCTTAGGACTGAAACAGGAAGGACTTTTTTGAACCCAGCACTGCAAACACAAGAAAATGGATTCCTAGTGTCTGAAACTTCAAGCACTGACAAGCAGCAAAAATTCCTCAAAATCAGCAATTAACCTAATTCCTCAAATCAGCAAATCTCAGATCCTTTTAGACTCTTAAAAATTATTTAGAACCCCAAGAGTTTTCATTCATATGGGTTGTGTCTATGAGTATATATTACATTAGACATTAAAATTGATATTTTAAAAATATTAACTTATTAATCCATATAAAATAATAAATCAATTATGAATTAATATAAATAACAAATTTTTAAAGATGTAACTAACATCAAAAGTAGTGACAAGAGTGACATTGTTTTACGTTTTGCAAACCTCTTAAATGTCTGGCTTAATAGAAAATAGTTGGATTCTGATATCTGTTTCTTTATTCATTCTGTTGTGATATATCATTTTAATTGTATTACAGAAAAAAAAAATACCTGGCCTCACATGAGTATGTCAATGAAAAAAAGTGGGAACATTTTAACAATCTCTTTGTACAAGTGTACGTATTTTTTTCTTTGACACAACACTAACACTAGACAAGTAGTAGCAACAATGTGGATTGAAAAAACCTATCAGAGAATTGTTCACATTCTATTTCATTAAAGTCCATTGATCTAACATGTACTTTGATGCATCTTTTAACCATGCAGTATTTGTAACAAATACATTGGTCTTTTGGAAAATATTTGTTCATTGAGTTATGCAACTGGTGATAAAATTCACTGTACAAAATTAAAAATGCATCAAATTTATTATTATCACCTTTGGATTCATCAGAAAAGTCTATAACTAATAGGAAGCTGTCAAGCACATGGTGATTGTTGCAAGTTATCCAAAGTTCTAATTTTTACTAAACAAATTAAATTTTAACATTGACCATAAATACTTGTCAGGTTTTATTTTCATATTTTTTAAATTAAATATATTGGGATGACATTGGCAAGCAAAATTACATCAGCTTAGTTTTTTTTAAGTGATAGGTTCACTTCAACCATTTCCAAGAAAAGTCTGCTGAATACCCAAATCTGAATAGCTATATTTTTTCAGTCTTTCTTTCAAGTAGAAATGATGTTCCATGAATAAGTGTCTAGTTCAGCACAAAGCTTAAGTAGTTTTACAAGTGCTTTTTTGAGACAACAATTATATTTGATGCACAACAGAAATACTTTATATATGAGTATACCACCCATTTTTTATACAGAACATTAAACAAATGTGTACTTGAAAAATCAATATTTAAGAAATTAATAATTTTTGGTAACCATCAGTTTGCTCTCAATATCTGTAAGTGTTTCTGTTTTGAAGGTGGGTTAAAGAAGTGAAGAGATTAAGAAGTACAAATTGGTAGTCACAAAATAGTCATGGGATGTTACTAGAAAAAGGGTCCTTCTCAGTGTGGTGTCCATGTTCTTGGTATCTCGAGGAAAGAATTGAATGAGACACACACCAAAATGTAGAGGTGAAACCAAGAAGCAGTTTACTAAAAGGGTATAGATAAGGTGAAACAAAGAGATACTTTATTAAAACAGCAAGTACACTCCAAAAAGGTAGGAGCAGGCCCAAGCAGGAGAGTGGCACAAGGGCCTCAAATGGCAAGGGGGAAGTACACTCCTAAGAGGTAGAGATGAGCTCAAGAAGGAAAATGGCTCAAGAGCCCTAATTGATGAGGCTTTGGTAGTTTTATTCTCTTTAGTTGTAAGGGGTTATGTCTATCTGGGCATGAGTCCATTTGATGGACAATTTTGATTGACAGGGGGTCTATTACATCACCTCTTCTAATTACACATGTTCTTTTCCAGAATCAGTCTGTTATAATGATATTAATGAATTTGCAGGGATATGTATGATATAATAATGATGGCATAGTGGGGCTTACATGAAATGAAGGTTGTAACTCTTACTGTGCATGTTTTAGGAACTGGCTTAAACTGGTGGTCTATTTTGTACCCCATAACTTTCTTGTATTAGCTAACATTTTGCCTCTAATTTTCTGTGGTTGCTTAACTTGAGGTCGGGATTTCTAATGAAAGGGTGGTATCAAGGTGTTGACTACTGAAGAAGGGCGAGTCCCATGGGAGGGGTCAAGAGATTCCACCTATTCTTTCTGCCTTCTTCACTTCTCTTTTGAGAGACATGATTCGCATAAATCTTTATGGGAACGTGAGAGATTGGAGGTTTCATCTTCTGTCTCTGCTTCCTGCTGAAGGTAGTTGTTCTTGATTCATGGAGCTCTCACCCTATCTGATCTACAAGGGGAAGGGATCTCAAGATCCACTTGAAAGACTGTTGACTCCTTTAGTCAGGATGGGCTGGAATACTTGCTGAGGTGTATTTTGTATCCCAATAGCCCCTAGATGAGGGTGAATTAATTCAGGTAATAGTTTTAAAAGCATTGGCCCAAGAAGCAGGTCCCAAAGTCTCTGTCATTGGGTTTTCACATGATGGAGAGTTCATTGAGATTATGGCCTGCTGACTTCTGGCCTAGCTGGTTATTCTGGTGTTGGGGATCCAGAATGGCCTGAAAGAGATAATGACCCACAGTTGGGGGCACGAATTGCAAGTTTGGTGGTAATTATTTATGGCAGAATGTAGGGATATTCCTGTGATTCAGGCTAGAGACGATTAAGACTATGGCCTACGAAAAGGGTGAAATTGAAACCTAAAGAAATAGGAAAAAGGAGACTACTTTCCATATTGAGAGAGCAGGGCTCCATTGTTTGGTTCATATCATTTTCCTCCTATCAGTAGTAGGGTCTCATACCTATGAGACTAAAGTCAAAATTGTTCACTTTGTTGTTGAAGGTAGATTCTAGTCTTTTTTTTTGTGTTTTGGACCTTGGTATCCAGATAACAAGAGGTTTACAAGTGGGAGCATATTGTATGCAGCAGCAAGATATGAAGATATGATCCCTGCAATGATAAACCAAAGAAAGATGAAAAAATGTTTATTTTAAACCAGCAAAGTTGGGAAGCCAGGAAATAAGTGAGGAAAGATTAAGACCAAAAATCCTTCTCTGTTTGATGCTGGTCACTATGTTATGGATCTTTTTGACTTTGCCCTCAAACAAATGTGAGTTGTCCAAGAGATTATAACATCATAGTCCTTTAAATTCTTCACATTCATGGTTGTATCTTTTTTTTTTTTTGCTTGTTGGTGTGTGGGTAGTTCCCCGACTGGGAATTGAACCCAGGCCGCAGCGCTGATAGCACCAGCGCCGAAGCCTTAAGCCACTACACCATCAGGGAACTCCCTCATGGTTGTATCTTAAAAGCAGGTAATCTATACCAGCTCTGTTTTCCAGGATGACTTCTCTGACCTGTCCTAGCTCTTCACCAATGGCATGGATAGCCTAAGAGGTTGCATTTAAAGCTCTTGCCATGGAGCAAACCATTTTACTAATTTCTATATTTAGGGCAATATTCATGGCTCGTACTACAATCAGAGATAAAGGTGTGTTCTCAGCTGGACTGAATAAATGCAAGTCACTATCACAGTTGGATCCAAAGCACTTTCAAGTTTATTATTTTGGGTCTTATATGGAGGTCTTTAATCCATTTTTATTTAATTTTAGTATATGGTGAGAATTCACAGCTCAGATTCATTACTTCTCGTGTGTTTTTCCAGTTTTCCCAGCACCATCTACTGAAGAGGTGGTCTTTTGCACATTGCCTATTTTTTTGCTCCTTTATCATAAATCACTTGTCCATAAATTTGTGGATTTATTTCTGGGTTTTCAATTCTGTTCCATTGGTCTGTGTGTCTCTTTTTCTGGGAATACAAGTTGTTTTGATTATTGATGCTTTGTAGTATAAATGGAAATCGGGGAGTGTGATGCCACCAGTCTTATTCTTTTTATGTAGTATTGCCTTGATAATTCAAGGTCTTTTATCATTCCATAAAAATCTGATAATTTTTAAATCTATTTTGTGAAAGTATGATTGTGGGATTTTGATGGGAATTGCCTTAAATCTGTAAATTGCTTTGGGTAATATGGCCATTGTAACAATGTTAAGTCTTCCTAGCAATGAACATGAAATATCTTTCCATTTCTTTGTGTCCTCTTCATTTTCTTTCAAAAGTGAAAAAATGCTCAACTCCATTAGTTATCAGGGAAATGTAAATCAAAACCACAATGAGATACCATGTCACACCTTTTAGAATGGCTATTATCAACAAAACAAGGAATAACAAGTGCTGGAGAGAATGTGGAGAAAAAGAAACTCTCGCACACTGTTGGTGGGAATGCAAATTGGTTCAACCACTATGGAAGACAATGTGGAGGTTCCTCAGAAAATTGGGGATGGATTTACCACATGACCCAGCAATTCCTTTTCTGGGTACTTACCTAAAAAACTTTAAAACCTTAGTCTGCAAAGACTTATGTACCTCAATGTTCATCGCAGGCCTGTTCATGATGGCCAAGACATGGAAACAACCAAATACCCTTTGATGGATGACTGGATAAAGAAGCTGTGGAATATTACACAGCTATAAGAAAAGATAAAATACTGCCATTTGTAACAAAATAGATGGACCTAGAGATCATCATGCTAAGTGAAATAAGCCAGACAGAAAAAAATCAAGAACCATGTGACTTCACTCATATGTGGAACATAAAACTGAAAGCAACAAAGAAAAAACAAACAAACAAAAGAATGCAAGGACACAATAAATAGTTTAAAGGTTATTTCAGGGGAAAGGGGTAGGAGAAGAGGGAAGGGTCAAGAGAGGAGGGTGGGGGAGCCAAATATATGATGATGGAAAAAGAACTCACACTAGGTGGTGAACATATAATGCAACAAATAGAAGATGCACTGTAGAGTCTTACACCTGGAACCTATGTAATTCTTGATAACAAATGTCACCCCAATAATTCTAACAATAAAAAAACATTTTTATAAAAAAATAAAGCAAGTTCCATGCAATACCTAGTCTGATGATACTTATGGGGCAGTAAAACAGTTCATCTTCCAAGGGCACAGGTCCACCCAGTAGTATAATATGGTACATAGGAAGGACAGTCTTTCTTTATATGAGAAACTACCAGCAAGTATTTTCATATGTGCATTTGCATGGCTGATGGAGGTTATAGAGCTGCAATTTAACTAGTGTTGGCTGAAATATTAAAACAATAGTTAGTGCAACCAGTAAATGTTACACTTTTCTTCAAGGGTCACAACAGAGACTTTGAGAGGAAACATGCTTTTATTCTTAATGGAGGCTATAGGACCTCAGTTATAAATGTCAAAATAAGACATAAACTTATAAATAAATTGTAACATTGTGTGATTTTTGATATGTTCCAAGGAAGTGCATACTTTGATCAAATGGGAGGAAAAAGTCTGTTCTACATAAGTCCCTCCTGAAAGACAAAAATCAGAAACATTCATCACATGTCTAGCTAGATAAACCAAAATATTTTCATCTCTTTGAAAGATATTAGTCCCCCTGAGAGCTCCCCTGGAAGTAGAACAAATATTTGAGCTCCTCTAATGGTGTTGATTCCCTTGTTTCCTTAAAAATACTTATTTAAGCTTTTGATCTTCTATTGGCTTATAGGGGTGCCTTCAGGAGGATCTGAGAAAGATCAAATCCAGTCTTTCTTCTAGAACAGTAGCTTTAGATTTTGTACAGGTTCACAGGTGTAGTTGTCTTTCTCTAGGGGAGGCAGTCATCTTACAGGATCGAGGATACTCATTTTATCCTAGAGAGATGAATACAACTGTCTATCTCTTTTACTTTGATTGTTGAGGGGGGGTCCAGGGTTACAGAGAATGAACCTTTCTACTTGGGTTGTAGCTGGTCAGCAGGAGATCCTTCCTTCCATGTTTTAATAAGAACTATATCATCTGATCTTATGTTTGGTGAATGTATGTTTTAACTGGGTGTACGAAGGGTATGATTTCCATGTGCCCACAAGGCTGTTTGGAACTTGCCTAGGTTAGTAAAGTATGTTACAAGGTTAGCTATTTCAGGGTCAGTAATCATATTCCCTAAAAGAAATGGTCTGCCATATAACATCTCAAAAGGGCTAAGGTTAATGCTAGTTTTAGGAGTGTTTCTTATTCTCATAAGGGCAATAAGTAGTATGGATATCCAATCTCTTGAGGTTTCCTGGCAGTTTCTCTAGGGTGCATTTTAAAGTTTGATTAGCTTTTTCTACTTTGCCTCATGATTGAGGTCTCCTTGCACAGTGTAGATGATATTTTATTTCTAGTGCCTTGGATACTCTCTGTGTAATGGGGGAGGTGAAGGAAGGAAGTTGTCACTCTGGAGGCTGCAGGGTAGTCCTAACCTAAAAATGATCTCATTAAGTAGGAATTTGATTACCTCTATAGCCTTTTAAGTCCTGGTTGGGTATGCTTCTATCCACTCAGTGGATGTGTCTATTAGCACAAGTAAATATTTAAATCTTATACATGAGTAAAATCTGTTTGCCAGTCTTTTCCCTGATATGTGCCTCTCCATTGGACCAGTTCTACTACCCAAGACAGCTTGGGTATGGGGTTGTTATAGGTACAAAGGGGGCAGGCCCTACAGGCTCATTTGACCATCTGGGCTAGGTTTTACCCTTCAAGGATCCAATTGACCAGGGCTAGGTTGGCATTTTATAGAGTTTTAATAACCTTCCATTGAATGGACTGTGGAAGCAAAATTTTGTCTTCCATTAGCCATGAAGGGGTTTTTGTTCTCTATTATTTTTGGCCGTTTGTTCTTCCTCTAGGGAATATTTAGGATCTATTGATTCCTACTGGAATGGAAATAGGGCAAGAAAGGTAGAAGACAAAGCCCTTAAGGCAGTTGAATTTGCTTCTTTGTCAGCCTTTGTTTCCTTCTGAGACAGGAGAATTTTCCTTTTCAGATCCCATACAATGAATAACTGCTATTTCCTTAGGTAAATAAACTGCTTCTAGAAGCTGGAGGATCTTTGTTCTGTGTTTTATTAGTGATTGTCTCTTGTCAGTAGTCCCCTTTCTTTCCAGATAGCTGCATGTGTGTGAAGCATAAACAAAGACACCAGGAATACATGCTCACATAGGAAAGGCCAGGTGAAAGCACTGTGACAAAGCATCCATCTGCAAGTCAACAAAAAATATACCAGTAGAAATCAGATGTATTCTCACTTGGATATTGAATTTCTAAAAAGAAAATAAATTTCTGTTTTTTAAGCCATCCAGTCCATGGTATTTTGTTATGGTAACCCAAACAAACTAAGATAATTTTTTTTCCTTTGACAAGAAATAAAATTAGAAAGAAATACCAGAAGAAATTTAGGAAATTCATAAATACATGAACATTAAACAACACATTTCTAAATAACTAATACATTAAAAAGTAAGCAAAAAACCAAAAACAATATGACTTCACCCATATATGAAATATAAAACTAAAAGCAACAAAGAAACAAAAATTCATGGATACAGCCAATAGTTTAGTGGTTACCTGAGGGTAAGGAGAGAAGGGTGGGGACAGGGTGGGAGAGGAGGGAGCAGAGTCAAATATATGATGATGGAAAGAGAATTGACACTGGATGGTGAGCACATAATAGATGATGAACTGTAGAATTTTACACCTGGAACCTATGTAATTCTTATTAATCCATGTCATCGCAAAAAGTCTAACAATGAAAAAAAGAGAGAGAAACAAGAAGCCAATCTCAAAATGTTACCTACTATAGATTCTATTGATATGATATTCAAAAATGACAAATCATAGAGGTAGAGAAAAGATTAGTGGTTGTTAAGAGATGGAGAAAGTCGGTATGACTAAAAAGCAATGCGCAAGAACATTACTTGATGGTGATAAAATAGCTCTCTATCTTGATTGTACTGGTGGTTACACAAATCTAAAACTGTAACCAAATTGCATAGAACTATGTACTCACATAACAGAGAAGTGGATATAAAAACTGGTGAATACTGAATGAGATTTATAACTATAGTTAGTTAACAGTATTGTACCAATGTCAGTTTCCTGGCTTTGAAATCATACTAGACTTACATAATATGTCATCATTGGGGGAAGGTCAGTGAAGGGTGAAGGGAACTCTGTGTACTATTTTTGTAACTTTCTGTGAGTCTATAATTACATACTTCAGAATAAAAAGATAAAAAATTTAAAAATAACATAAATTATTTACAAACATTTCCAAGCAATATAAATGATAGAACACTTTTCAAACAATTCTATGAGGAGGTCAGTATTATCCTAAAAAACAAAATTGAAAGGAAACTACAAAGCAATATCCATTAAAAATGTAGATATAAAAATCTTCTACACAATTCTAGAAAATTCAATGCAAAACCATTTGAAAATGATTTTATATCATCACCAGGTGGGATTTATCACAAGAATGCAAAGTTGTTTCAAAATATGAAAACCAATTAATAATTTATATTAATAGAATAAAATAAAGAAATTACATAATTTTCTCTATAGATGCACAAAAAGAGTTTGACCAACTTTTATACCCATTTATTATTAAAGTTCTCAGGATTCTAAAAATAGATGGATACTTCCTCATCCTGATAAAGAGCATCTATTTAAATAAAAATTGAAAGCTAACACTATACTTAATGTTGAAAAATTAAATTCTTCCAAGCTAAAATCACCTAAAAGATAAGGCTGTGTATTTCTTTCTTTTTAATTCAATATTCTAGCTAAGACATTCAAGACAAATAAATAAAAATCATTTTGATTGTTAAGAAAAACATAAAACCATCTATTTGTATGTAACACGATATTGCATAAAATTGATTCTAAGGAACCCTAAATGAACCAATAACCAAGTTCAGTAAAGTTGCAGAATAAAAGCTAAATATTAAACTTTTTTCAATTTTATTTTTCTGCTAATACAATCCAAAAACAACATTTAGAAAGCATTTCCTTTTAAAATAATATTAAAGAGAAGAATAAGAATATTTAACACAAGGAAATAAAAACACACTCAAATTAAAGAATGTCTAAGTAATGGAAAGATAGTTTATGTTTATGGATCAGAAGACATTTATGATGGCAGTATTTTCTAAATTGACTTAAAAGTTTAGTTCAATCATTTTCAAAACTCCAGAGTGAATTTTGTTTGTTTGTTTGTTTGTTTTTGCACAAATTGACAAGCTGATCCTAAAATACACATGGAAAGGCAAGAGGACCAGAATAGCTACAATCTTGGAAAAAAATGAATCAATCTGGACAAACTTTGATTGAAGAAACTGTTTCTTTTTCCACCCTTACTAAAAAGCTACAGTAATAAAGGTAACTGGCATAACAATACATATAGATCAATAGAATAAAATTGAGAGACTATAATCATTTATATTTATGTCATAGTTGATTTTTAACTAGATTGTCAACAAAATTTAATGAGGAAAGAATAGTCTCTTTCTCAAATGATGCTATGACAACTAAACATCTACATAAAAAGAATTAAATGAAACCAATAAGTCACACCATATACAAAAAATAAGTGTAAATGTAGCAAACCTAATTGTAAGAGTTCAAATTATAAATATTTTAAGGGAAAACATAGCAGTATATTATTTTGAGGTATTACACACAAGAAACAAAGAAAAAACAGATAAGAATTATTTTTTAATTTTGTGCTTCAAAAGATACTATTCATCAAGAAAGTGAAAAGACAAGCAATAAAATAAGAGAAAATATTTGTTAATCAAATATACAATAAAGGTCTTATGTTTAAAATATATAAATTTTTACAACTGAAAAAATATAAGTAACCCTATTAAAATGGGAAAATAATTTTTATAAAAATTTCTCCAGAGAAAATATACAAATGCTCCATAATCATATAAAAATATCCTCAACATCATTAGTGATTAGGAAACTAAATATCAAAACTGCAGTGAGAAATACTTCATATGCACTAGGATGGCTATAGTTAAAATGACATAATTACAAGTGTTGGACAGGATTTAGAGAAACAGGAATTTTGTACACTGCTGATTAAAATGTAAAATTGTATAATTGTTTGGAAAACAGCTTAGCAGTTACACATAGTTTACAAATGGTTAAACATAGTCATCACATGACTTAGCTATTCCACTCCTGGAATAAAAACACATGACCACATGTTCAGTAGAATTGTTTATGACAGCCCAAAAGTAAAAAGAAGACAAAAATTAGTGGATTGATGAATTAATAAATAAAATATGGCATATTCATGCAATGGAATATTGCTCACTCCTATAAAGTATTAAAGCATGCTGTATAGCATATACAAAACATGAAAACTAAGTCAAACAAGCCAGATATAAATAGGC
This sequence comes from Lyroderma lyra, assembly GCA_004026885.1. Classification (NCBI taxonomy): domain Eukaryota; kingdom Metazoa; phylum Chordata; class Mammalia; order Chiroptera; family Megadermatidae; genus Lyroderma; species Lyroderma lyra. The sequence goes on from PVJL010004393.1 coordinate 54,005, forward strand.
CATATATTGGATGATTTCATTTATATGAAGCATCCTAATTAGGTAAATCTATAGAAACAGAAAGTCAAGTAGTTTTTGCCTAGGTCTGGGAAGAGCAAGAAATAGAGAGAAAGTGACTGTTAATGGGTACTATTTTAAAGTGAACAATTCACTATTTTTTAATATAAATATCCACTATGATGTGCAACCATCATCACTATCTAACTCCTGGAAATTGCCATTATTCAAGGTTATATAGTCCAATTCATGTATTCTTGACTCATTTGTTATGTCACATGTGACACAAGCTAAAAACTAGTTATGTACAGTAAAATCATGTGACAAAGTATGATATTTTAAGTTTAATTTATCAACTGTAACCCAAAAGTGTATAAAATATTAAAAAGTAGACATTATTTTATTTTTGTACTTTATTTTTACAATTATTCTTTTTATCTGTAATGAAGTTGAAAAACAATTACCTTGTATTTCACCACACAGAATTTGAGAAGACCAGATCTTAAGGAAATATACTAGTAGCTCTTAAGATCATACTTGCATACAGATGAACAAAACACAACCTCTGATTTCAAGTTTTTCCAAATCATCCACTTTTTATCTGGGTAAGTAACTTAATTAGCTTAAGTTTCCTCATTTGTAAAATGGTAGGTAATAGCTATAATATTGGAGTTTTGGTAAGAAATATACAAGTTTATATATTTAAATTACTTATCACCATGCACAATTCATTGTAAGTACTCAATAAACTGTACTGTCTGTTACTAGAATAGTTCATGTTATAATGAAAAAAATTCATGGACATAAATTATTATAATGTAGTTAATATATGATATGTTTTAAAAATAAATATAAACAGAATGCTAAGAGAGTTCAATTAAAGGTATTATTTCTTTATTTTTTATTATTTTTATTAAATTTATTGGAGTGACATTGGTTAGTAAAATTATATACATCGTCTATGTGTTGCATTGTGTGTTCACCACTAGAGTCAGTTCTCCTTCCATCACCATGTATTTGAGTTCCCCTGACTTCTTCACCATCCCCCTGCCCCCTTACCCTCTGATAAACACTAAACTGTCTGTGTCTGAGTTTTTGTTTTTGTTTGCTTGTCTTGTCCCTTTGTTGCTTCCAGTTTTGTATCCCACATATCAATGAAGTCATATGGCATTTTTCTGTCTGACTTATTTTTGCAGCAGAGTTATCTCAACATCCATCCATGTTGCCACAATTGGCAGTATTTCATCTTTTTTTTATAATTGAGTAATATTTCATCATGTATACATACAATATTTTCTTTACCCAGTCATCTATCAAAGGACACTTTGGTTGTTTCCATGTTTTGGGCTCCATGAACAATGCTTCAATGAACAGTGGGTTACATATATATTTGTGAAATAAAGTTTTCAGATATTTTAGGTAGATTCAAAAATAAGAGATTGCTGGGTAATATGGTAACTATCTTCTTAATTTTTAAAGGAAACTTCATATTTTTTCCCATAGTGGCTGTACCAATTTACATTCCCACTAGTAGTGTATGAGATCGGACAATTAATTTCCTGAACTCATCCTACAAAAAGTGTTACATAACTCATTGCTGACTATCACTATGGTCACCTTCAAAGTACTCCCCATAGGAAGCTATGCACTGACACCTGTGCCTTGTGTACCCTTCGAAGCAATTTTGGATCTTTTAATGTGGAATAGCCATCAGAACTCTCATTGTCCCCAAAATCTGACAGTTAAGTTCATGAACTTGCCACCATGCACTTACATTGGCAGCACTGTATGGACAACTCTGTAAGATGTTATAACCTTGCCAATGACTTGCTTGTACAGTGCTGCCAACGTAAGCACATGGTGGCAAGTTCAAGAACTTAACTGTCAGATTTTGGGAATGATGACATCTCTGATGGCCATTCCACAAAGAGAGTTCCAAAATTGTTTTGATGGGTAAACAAGGCACTGGTGTCAGTGCATAGCTTCACAAGGGGAGTACTTTGAAGGTGACCATAGTGATATTCAGTAATGAAATATGTAGCACTTTTTGTAGAATAAATTTGTAAAATTAATTTTCTGACCTTGTATTAGGATTCCTTTCTCTCCACATTTTCTTGGACATTTGTTATTATTTGTCTTGTAGATAATAGTTATCCTAACAAGTGTGAGGTGATATCTCATTGTGGTTTTGATTTGCATTTCCCTAAGAGCTAGTGAAGTTGAGCATTTTTTCAAATATCATTTTTATGTCCTCTTGGGAGAAGTATCTGGTCATGTCCTCTGTGCATTTTTAATTGAATTTTATATATTTTTAAATTTTTGTTGATTGTCGAGTTGCATGAGTTCTTTATATATTTTTTGTATTAGCCCCTCATTGGAAGGGCTGTTTGCAAATATTTTCTCCCATTTGGTTGATTGTATTGATGGGTTCATGTGTGTGTGTGTGAGTTTAGACGCTTTAATATAGTCCCATTCTTTTTGGTTTTTTGTTGTTGTTGTTGTTTTGATTTGTTTTTGTTTTGTTTTGTTTTGTTTTGTTTTTTTGCTTTTACTTCCCTTGCCTTTGAGGTAAAATTCATTAAATCTCCTTTGAGCCCAAGGTCCATCACTTAAGTACCAATATTTTCTTCAATGCAATTTATTGTTTCAAGTCTTATATGGAGGACCGTGATTCATTTTGAATTAATTTTGGTATATGATGACAGCTCACAGTGTAGATTTATTTATTTATTTTTTGCACGTGGCTTTCCAATTTATCTAACGCTATTTATTGAAGAGGCTATTTTTTCTCCATTGCATGTTTTAGGTTCCTTTGTCAAAAATTACCTGCCATATACATGGAAGTTTATTTCTGGGCTTTTAATTCTATTCCTTTGGTTAGCATGTCTGTTTTCCTGTCAATATCATACTTTTAATTATTGGTGCTTTGTAGTATAAATTCAACTACAGAAGTGTGATTCCTTTAGCCTTGTTCTATTTTTTGTAGGATTGCTTTGGCAATTCGAGGTCTTTTTTTTTAATTCATTTTTATTGTTAGACTTATTGGGGTGACATCTGTTAGCAAGGATTACATAGCTTTCAGGCATACAATTCTACAGTGCATTGTCAACTTGATGCATAATAAGTTCACCACCTAATGTGACTTCTCTTTCCATCACCTTATATTTAGCTTACCCCCGTCCTCTCCCACCCCCTCCCCTTTCTCCCCTCCCTAACCCACTCGTCCCCAAATAAACATTAAACTATCGATTGTGTCCATGGCTTATTTGTTTGTTCATTTCTTTTTTTCTTTGCTTTCAGTTTTATATTCCGCATATGAGTGAAATCATGCAGTTCTTTGTTTTTTCTGTCTGGCTTATTTCACTAAGCATGATGATCTCCAGGTTCATCAATTTTGTTGCAAATGGCAATATTTCATCTTTTCTTACAGCTGAGTAATATTCCATTGTGTATATGTACCACAGCTTCTTTATCCAGTCATCTGTCGCAGGGCAC
>PVJL010004393.1:57596-130908 GCA_004026885.1 Lyroderma lyra
GTGGTTGTACCAGTTTGCACTCCCACCAGCAGTGTACCAGAGTTCCTTTTTCTCCACATCCTCTCCAGCACTTGTTATTCCTTGTCTTGTTGATAATAGCCATTCTCACAGGTGTGAAGTGGTATCTCATTGTGGTTTTGATTTGCATTTCCCTGATAGCTAATGAGGATGAGCATTTTTTCATATGTCTGTTGGCCATCGAGGTCTTTTATGACTCTACACAACTCTCATGATGTTTTTATCTATTTCTTGAAAGAAACTTATTGGGATTTTGGTAAGAATTGCATAAAATCTGTATACTGCTTTCGATTACTGGGCCATTTTAACTATGTTCATTTATGAACATAGATTATCTTTTCATTTCTTTGTGTCTTCTTCAATTTCTTTTAATAGTGTCTTATTGTTTACAGTGTACACATATAAGTCCTTAAAATCTTTTGTTAAGTTTACTCCTAAGTATTTTAAATTTTTGTTGTGATTGCAAAAGTTATTGTTTTTGTTTTTTCTGAAGATTCATTGTTGTATATTGGAATGCAGTCATTTTTCTACATTAGCTTTGTATTCTGCAACTTTACTGTATTAGTTTATTGTTTTTAATAGTTTTTAAGTGGAGTCCTTAGGATTTTCTATATAAAGTGTTATGTCATCTGCCAAAAGTGACAGTTTAACTTCTTCTCTCACAATTTGTATGCCTATTTTTCTTTCTCTTGTGTGATTACTCTGGCTAGAACTTCCAGGACTGTGTTGAAGAGCAGTGGTGACAGAACATTCCTATCTTGTTCCTAATTTTAGAAAACATTGTTTGTTTTTTATCATTAAGTATATTAGCTGATAATTTGTCACATATGGCCTCTATTGTACTGAGGTGCTTTCCTTCTATAGCCATTTTATTAAGTGTTTTGATCATAAATGGATGTTGTGTTTTGTTAAATGTTTTTTCTTCATCAATTGATAGAATTATATGTTTTTTGTCTTTTATGTTGTTTATGCGTTGCATCACATTGGTTGATTTGCATATCTTGAAATATTCTTGCAGACTCGAGATGAATCTCACTTGATCATTGTGTATAATCTCTTTAATGCATTATTCTATTCTATTTGCTAGTATTTTGTTTAGGATTTTTGCATCTATGTTCATCAAAGATATTGGTCTATATTTTTTTATTTTGGACTGTTTTTGTTTCTGCTTTTGCTTTTGTTATTTTTATCATTACCAGGCTTTGGTATCAGTGTAATTTTGGCCTGGTAAAATAAGTGGGAATGTATTGCCCTTTTTTTCAATGTTTTGGAAGAGTTTGAAAAGAACAGGTGTTAATTTTACTTCAAATGTTTGGTAAAATTGCTTGTGAAGCTGTCTGGTCCTACATTTTTGCATTTGGGGAGATTTTGGAAGATTGTTTACATTTTCTTACTGTTCATCGATCTGTTTAGATTATCCAGTTTTTCTTGGTTCAGTCTAGGTAGGCTATATATTTCAGGAAACTTGTCCACTCTTCCAGGTTGTTAAACTTGGTCGCACATAGTATTTTATAATATTATCATATGACCATTTGTATTTCTGTAATATCAGCCATAATTTTTCCTCTTTTTTTAATTTTTGTTATTTGTTACTTTTCTGCTTTTATCTCAGTGAGCCTAGTCAGAAGTTTGTCAATTTCATTAATTTTTTCAAACAACCAGCTTTTTTTTGCATTGTTTTTTATTGATTTTTAGTTCTCTATTTTGTTTAGTCCTGCTCTAATATTTATTATTTCCTTCTTTCTGCTGACTTTGGTATTCATTTCTTTTATTTTTTGTTTTGTTTTGTTTTGCTGTTTCTTTAAGATATAGTGTTAGGTTGTTTGTTTGAATTATTTCTCTGTTTATTGAGATAGGCAAATAATGATATAAATTTCCCTATTATTCTTTTTTTTACCCAAAAATGTTGTTTATTCTTTTTTTAAATTCATTTTTATTGTTAGACTTATTGGGGTGACATCTGTTAGCAAGGATTACATAGGTTTCAGGCATACAATTCTACAGTGCATTCTCAACTTGATGTATAATAAGTTCACCACCTAATGTGACTTCTTTTTCTATCACCTTATATTTATCTTCACCCCTTCCTCTCCCACCCCTTCCCCTTTCTCCCCTCCCTGACCCATTCATCCCCCAATAAACATTAAACTATTGATTGTGTCCATGGGTTATTTGTTTGTTCATTTCTTTTTTCTTTGCTTTCATTTTTATATTCCGCATATGAGTGAAGTCAAACAGTTCTTTGTTTTTCCTGTCTGGCTTATTTCACTAAGCATGATGATCTCCAGGTCCATCCATTTTGTTGCAAATGGCAATATTTCATCTTTTCTTATAGGTGAGTAATATTCCATTGTGTATATGTACCACAGCTTCTTTATCCAGTCATGTGTCGCAGTGCACTTTCGTTGTTTCCATGTTTTGGCCACTGTGAACAGAGCTGTGATGAACATTGAGGTACATAAGTCTTTGCGGACAAAGGTTTTCAGGTTTTTTAGGTAGATCCCCAGAAGAAGGATTGCTGGGTCAAATGGTAGCTCCATTCCCAATTTTCTGAGGAAGCTCCACACTGTCTTCCACAGTGGTTGTACCAGTTTGCATTCCCACCAGCAGTGTGAGAGAGTTCCTTTTTCTCCACATCCTCTCCAGCACTCGTTATTCCTTGTCTTGTTGATAATAGCCATTCTCACAGGTGTGAGGTGGTATCTCATTGTGGATGAGCATTTTTTCATATGTCTGCTGGCCATTTGTATTTCCTCATGGGAGAAGTGTCTGTTTAGTTCTTCTGCCCACTTTTTAATTGGGTTGTTTGTTTTTTTGTTGTTAAGTCTTATTAGTTCTTTATACAATTTAGATATTAGACCCTTATCTGATGTGTTATCGGTAAATATTTTCTCCCATTCAGTTGGCTGTCTCTTTGCCTTGTTGATGGTTTCTTTTGCTTTGCAGAGCTTTTTAGTTGACATAGTCTCATTCATTTACTTTTGCTTTTACTTCTCTTTCCCTTGAGGACAGGTTCATGAAGTCTTCCTTGAGTCCTAGGTTTATAAGTTTAGTACCAATGTCTTTTCTATACAATTTATTGATGCAGGTCTGATATAAAGGTTTTTAATCCATTTTGAGTTAATTTTTGTATATGGAGGGAGTACAGAGCTCAGGTTCATTCTTTTGCATATATTTTTCCAGTTTTCCCAGCACCACCACTGAAAAGTGTGTCTTTTCCCCATTGTATGTTTTTTGCTCCTTTATCGAAAGTTATTTCTCCATAAATTTGTGGATTTATTTCTGGGTTTTCATTTGTATTCCATTGGTCTATATTTCTGTTCTTCTGCCAGTACCAAGCTGTTTTGACTATTGATGGTTTGTAATATAAATTGAAGTCAGGGAGTGTAATGTTACCAGCCTTATTCTTTATATGTAGTATTGCTTTGGCAATTCAAGGTCTTTCATGGTTCCATATAAATCTAATAATTTTTTTTATCTATTTCACGAAAGTATGATTGTGGGATTTTTGATGGGTATTGCATTAAATCTGTGGATTGCTTTGGGCAGAATGGCCATTTTAACAATGTTAAGTCTTCCTATCCATGAACAGGGGATATTTTTCCACCTCTTAAAGTCTGTTCCAATTTCTTTCAAAAGTGTCTTATAGTTTTCTGTGTATAAGTCTGTTACATTCTTTGTTAAGTTAATTCCCAAGTTTTTCATTCTTATTGTTGTGATACCAAAAGGAATTGACTCACTCATTTCTTTTTCTGAGGATTCATTGTTGGTATAAAGGAATGCTGTTGATTTTTGTACATTGATTTTTGTATCCTGCATCTTTACTATATTCGTTAATTGTTTCTAATAGTTTCCTGGAGAAATCTTTGGAATTTTTTATATAAAGGATCATGTCATCTGCAAATAGTGACAATTTAACCTCTTCTTTCCCAATTTGTATACCTTTTATTCCTTACACTTGCCTGATTGTTGTTGCTAGACATTCCAATACTATATTAAATAACAGTGGTGATAGAGGGCAGCCCTGTCTTGTTCCTGATTTTAGGGGAATAGGTTTCAGCTTTTCCCCATTCAGTATGATGTTAGCCGAGGGCCTCTCATATATGCCCTTTATTATGTTGAGGTACTTTCCTTCTATACCTATTTTATTTAGTGTTTTGATCATAAATGGATGTTGTACCTTGTTGAAAGCTTTTTCTGCATCAATTGAAATGACCATATGGTCTTTATCTTTGATTTTGTTTATGTGGTGTATCACATTGATTGATTTTGGTACGTTGAACCATCCTTGTGCTCCTGGGATGAATCCCACTTGATCATGATGTATGATCTTTTCAATGCATTGTTGTATTCTATTTGCTAATATTTTGTTCAGGATTTTTGCATCTGTGTTAATCAGAGATATTAGTCTGTAGTTTTCCTTTTCTGTGTGTTATCTTTCCAGGGCTTTGGTATTAGGGTAATTTTGGCCTCATAGAATTAGTTAGGAAGCATTGCTTTCTCTTCAGTTCTTTAGAAGAGTCTAAGGAGGATAGGTGTCAATACTTCTTTGATTGCTTGGTAGAACTCGTTGGTGAAACCATCTGGTCCAGGGCTTTTGCCTTTAGGGAGAGTATGGATAGTCATTTCAATTTCATTACTATTGATTGGTCTATTTAAATTATCCAGTTCTTGGTTCACTCTTGGTAGGCTATACTTTTCTAGAAACTTGGCCATTTCTTCGAGGTTGTTCAATTTCGTGGCATAAAGTCCTTCATAATATTTTCTAATAATCCTTTGTATTTCTGTAGTATCAGTGGTAATTTCTCCCCTTTCATTTCTAATTTTGGTTATTTGTGTCCTTTCCTTTTGTCCTTTGATTAGTCTCTCCAGGCGTTTGTCAATTTCATTGACTTTCTCAAAGAACCAGCTCTTCGTTATATTAATGTTTTCTATTGTCCTTCTGTTCTCTAATTGGTTTAGCTCTGCTTTAATTTTTATTCTGCTGACTTTGGGTTTTCTCTGCTCTTCCTTTTCTAGTTCTTTAAGATGGGATGCTAAGATGTTTGCTTGTGATTTTTCTTGTTTCTTCAGATAGGCCTGAAATGATATAATTTTCCCTCTTATTACCACTTTCACTGTGTCCCAATAATTCTGATACGTTGTATTTTCATTGTCATTAGTTTCTTTATATTTTTAATCTCATATTTTATTTGTTCTTTTATCCACTCCACTTTTTAATAACCTGTTGTTTAATATCCATGTATATGTGTTTTTTCCTGCTTTCCTTTTACAGTTGATCTCCAATTTTAAAGCTTTGTGGTCTGAGAATACACTTAGTATGATTTTGATCTTCAAAAATCTGCTGAGGCTACTTTTGTGTCCCAGCATATGGTTTATCCTTGAGAATGTTCCATGTGCACTAGAAAAGAAGGTGTAGTCTCTTTTTGCTGGATAAATTGTCAATGATGTCCAATTGCTGTAATGTGTCATTTACAGCTCTTATTTCCTTATTTATTTTCTGTTTGGATGGTCTGTCCATGGCTGTTAGCTGGGCATTTAAGTCTCTCACTATGATTGTGTATTCATCAGTTTCTTTTTTCAAGTCTGTTAACAGTTTCTTTGTATATTTTGGTGCATTGTGGTTCGGAGCATATATGTTGATTAGTGTTAACTCTTCTTGTTGCATTGTGCTTTTTATCATTATGTAATGACCATCTTTGTCTTTTACTATCTTTTTAACTTGAAGTTTATTTTATCAGATATCAGTATGGCCACTCCTGCTTTTCTTGGTTACCATTTGCTTGGAGTATTGTATCCCATCCTTTCACTCTGAGTCTGTGTTTGTCCTTATGGCTGAGATGTGCTTCTTGGAGACAGCATAAGGATACGTTCTATTTTTTAATCCAGTCCACTACTCTGTGTCTTTTTATTCGTGAGTTCAGTCCATTAATATTTAGAGTGATGATTGATATGTGAGGATTTCCTGTGGCCATTATTTATTTCCTTCTTTGTATTTGTTTGTTTGTTTATTTGTTTGTTTTTGTTTCTTCCTTGTTGCCCCTACTTTGTTCCATTTTTCCTGATGTTTTGTTTCAGGTTGAAGAGCCTCCTTCAGTATTTCTTGGAGTGCTGGCCTTGTGCTGACAAACTCCCTCAGCTTCTTTGTGTCTGAGAAGGTCTTTATTCCACCTTCATATCTGAAAGATAATTTTGTTGGATAATTTATTCTTGGCTGGAAGTTTCTCTCTTCTAAGTTTTTGAATATTGAATTCCACATTCTCCTGGCTTGCCGTGTTTCTGCTGAGAAATCTGATGCCAGCCTGATGGGTTTTCCTCTAAATGTTATACTTCTTTTTACCCTGGCTGCCTTGAGAATTGTCTCCGTCATTAGTTTTGGATATCTTTAGTACCATGTGTCTTGTAGAAGATCTGTTAGGGTCCAGAGATCAAGGGGACCTATTTTCTTCTTGAACTAGGGGTTCCAGATCTTTCCATAGGTGTGGAAATTTCTCATCTACAATTTTTTTGAGTATGCTCTCTGTAGATTGTTCTGCCCCCTCTTCTATTCCTATTATCCTGATGTTGTTTTGTCCCATGGAGTCGGTTAGTTCTTGCAGAGTTCTTTCAATCTTTTTGGTTCTATATTCCCTCTCTTCCTCTTTCTGAGCTGTTTCCATGTTCTGATCTTCAATATCACTAATTCTTTCCTCCATGTGGTTAGTCCTGTTTCCTATGGCAGTTATTTCATTTCTCACTTGTTTTATCGTATTATTTATTTCTCACATTTCTGTCTCAATCTTTCTTATGTTTTGAATTTCTTTGTTAAATTTTTCTTTTTGTTCACAGAGTTACTTTTTTATGTCGTTTATATCCTTTTTTATATTATTTATCTCAGCTATGGTGTTCTGCCACTAAGTTTTTGCTTCTCTTACAGTCTTTAGAATGGCTGCTTTAAATTCTCTGTCACTTATATCAGACCCTTCCAGGTCTAAGAATCTGTCTTCTGGATAAAGTTCTTTCTGAGGAGTTTTAGTTTTTAAGAATTCATCCTGTCCGCTGGGTTCTTCCTCTTTGACGTGAGGACTTTATGTTCAGTGCCCAGATTATTGCTTTTGTGGTGTCTTGATGTAGGGCAGACACTAGGTGGCACTGGGGGTCAAGTTTTGGGAGAGAGAGGGGTTGTTTATTTCTTGTTTCTGATCTCCTACTGTGTTTGGAGGCTATGCGCATATATCCTGGGGAGAGGCCAACAAAAGGTGCTGGGAGGGTGGCTCTGCCTCTGCCCTTTCCTACGGAAGCTGGGCCGAGGCTTGTTTTTGCTGGGTTGGGCGAATGCTTTCGAATCTGCCTTTCTTCCAGCCCTGATTCAGTATCTACGGGCTCACACTGCTTTTAGAACCCTGGGGTGCACGAGGAAGTCCACACTCCATAAGTCCAAAGCTGTGGGCCTGGCCCGAGACAGCAGGGTCGTCTTTGCAGTGGACTGGGAACAGGAACTGCAACCCTGTGTAGGTCTCCAGGGGGCCTAGGGCTGGGGTGTCATCTTTGTAGTTCAGAGTTCTCGCTCAGCCCTTCTACCACTCAAAAGTTCCAGAGGTTGGCTCCCAAACTCCATCCCCAGCATGCAGCTCCAAAGTCCAGCTCCTCCGCAGTCTCTCCCCTCCCACAAACTACACTGCTCCAATTAGTCAGCAACGATTGTGTCCTGTTGCAGTCCGTCTCTGCTCTCTTCCCTCTCCCCCGCTTGCCCCCTTCTCTCCAACCTTCAGGTGTTTACTTGCGATTTGTGGATTTCTCAACAGCCATTTTGTCACTCAGGGTCCTCTTTCTTGGCTCCTGGGCGGCCTTTCAATTGTGTTTTCTGGGAGAGGCTTTAGGGACCTCTCCTCTCCAGTCACCATCTTGCCTTCTTCCCCCTCCCTCTTATTCTCGTTTTTGCTGCATTCCAATAATTTAGATACAATGTCTTTTCATTCGGATTTGCTGGAATATAATTTTTTATCTGTTCTTTTATTTCTTCTTTTGATCCAGTCCTCTTTGTTTAAATCAACATGTTATTTAATCTGCACATATATGATTTTTTATTTCTGCTTTCTTTTTACAGTTCATTTTCAGTTTCAAAGCTTTGTGATCAGAAAATACACTTAGTATGAATTCAGTCTTTTTATATTTGCTGATGCTAGTTTTGTGTTTCAACATATGATCTATTTTTGAGGTTGTGTTACGTGCACTCGGAAAGAATGTATGATGTTGTAGAATGAAGTTTTCTGTAAATGTCAATTATGTCCAATTACTTTAATATATTATTTAAATATGATATCTCCTAATTTATTTTCTCTTTGGATGAACTGTATATGTCTGTTAATGGGTTATTTATGCTCCCTACTATAATTATGTTATTATCAGTTTCTCTCTTTAGTCCTATTAGCATTTGGCTTTGTAATTTTTATGCTTCCTAATTGAGAATTTATATATTAATAAGTCTCATATCTTCTTGGTGTATTGTTTCCATTGTCATTATTAAATGTGCATCTTTGTCTTCTATTAACTTATTTATCCTGAAGTTTATTTCATTAGATATAAGTATGGCTATCTCTGCTTTCTACTGGATGCCATTGGCTTGTTTTCAATCCTTTCACTTTCAGTCTGTATTTGTCCATTTGTCTGAGGTGTGTCTTTTGATACTATACTTGATCTTAACCAAAAAGCTGAGAAGCAATTAGGTACATCTCTTGAATGCAAGATATGGTTGAATTTTGTTTTTTTAACCCAATTTGCTACTTTGTGTCTTATTATTGATAGATTCAATCGATTTACATTTAGAGTGATCATTGATATATATAGATTTCTATAGCCATTTTATATTATTTTCTGGAGCTTGGTATCTCAGTTTTTTCCTCAATTTACCTGCCAGTTAATTTAGTTTGATAATGTTCTATAACAGTTTTCTTTGTTTCCTCATTTTTTGTGTTATGGTACTCAGCTCTGGATTTGGTTTGCGTGGTTACGATTATGTTTATGCAAAATAAAGTTTCATATGCTTCTTAAATATGTAATCTTTTATCTTTTTTTAATTCATTTTTATCGTTAGACTTAGTGGGGTGACATGTGTTAGCAAGGATTACGTAGGTTTCAGACATACAATTCTACAATGCATTGTCAAATTTTTGTATAATAAGTTCACCACCTAATGTGACTTCTCTTTCCATCACCTTATATTTAGCTTACCCTCCCTCCTCTCCCACCCACTCCCCATTCTCCTGTCCCTAACTCACTAGTCCTCAAGTAGACATTAATCTATTGATTGTGTCCATGGATTATTTGATTTTTGTTCATTTCTTTTTTCTTTCTTGCTTTCAGTTTTATATTCTGCATATGAATGAAGTCATACAGTTCTTTGTTATTTCTGTCTGGCTTATTTCACTAAGCATGATGATTTTCAGGTCCATCCATTTTGATGCAAATGGCAATATATCATCTTTTCTTATAGCTGAGTAATATTCCATTGTATATATGTACCACAACTTCTTTATCTAGTCATGTGTCGCAGAGCACTTTGGTTGTTTCCATGTTTTGGCCACTGTGAACAGTGCTGCAATGAGCATTGGGGTACATAAGTCTTTGCGGACAAAAGTTGTCAAGTTTATTGGGTAGATCCCCAGAAGGTGGATTGCTGGGTCATATGGTAGCTCCATTCCCAATTTTCTGAGGAACCGCCACACCGTCTTCCACAGTGGTTGTACCAATTTGCATCCCGACCAGTAGTGTGCAAGAGTTCCCTTTACTCCACATCCTCTCCAGCACTTGTTACTCCTTGTCTTGTTGATGATTGGCATTCTAAGAAGTGTGAGGTGGTATCTCATTGTGGTTTTGATTTGCATTTCCCTGATAGCTAATGAGGATGAGCATTTTTTCATATGTCTGCTGGCCATTTGTATTTCTTCGTGGGAGAAGTGTCTATTTAGTTCTTCGGCCCACTTTTTAATTGGGTTGTTTGTTTTTTGGCTGTTAAGTCTTATTAGTTCTGTATATAGTTTACATATTAGACCCTTATCTGATGCATTATTTGCAAATATATTCTCCCATTCAGTTGGCTGTCTCTTTGCCTTGTTGATGGTTTCTTTTGCTGTGCAGAAGCTTTTTAGTTTTATATAGTCCCATTCATTTATTTTTGCTTTTACTTCCCTTGCCTTTGAGGTCAGGTTCATGAAGTCTTCCTTGAGTACTAGCTCTATAAGCTTAGTACCAATGTTTTCTTCTATATAGTTTATTGTTACAAGTCTGATATGAAGGTCTTTAATCCATTTTGAGTTAATTTTTGTATATGGATAGAGTTCATAGCTCAGGTTCACTCTTTTGCGTGTGTTTGTCCAGTTTTCCCAGCACCACCTATTACACAGGCTGTCTTTTCCCCATTGTATGTTTTTTGCTCCTTTATCAAAAAGTATTTGTCCATAAATTTGTCGATTTATTTCTGGGTTTTCAGTTCTGTTCCATTGGTCTATATTTCCGTTTTTCTGCCAGTACCAAGCTGTTTTGACTATTGATGCTTTGTAATATAAATTGAAGTCAGGGAGTGTAATGTCCCCAGCCTTATTCTTTTTATATAGTACTCCATTGGCAATTCGAAGTCTTTCATAGTTCCATATAAATCTGATAAATCTTTCATCTATTTCACAGAAGTGTGGGATTTTGATGGGTGTTGCATTAAATCTGTAGATTGCTTTGGGCAGAATGGCCATTTTAACAATGTTAAGTCTTCCTATCTATGAACAGGGGATATTTTTCCATCCCTTAATGTCTGTTCCAATTTCTTTCAAAAGTGTCTTATACTTTTCCATGTATAAGTCTATCAGGTTCTTTGTTAAATTAATTCCCAGGTATTTCATTCTTTTTATTGTGATAGCAAAAGGAGTTGACTCACTCATTTCCTTTTCTGAGGATTCGTTGTTTGTATATAGGAATGCTGTTGATTTTTTTACATTGATTTTGTATCCTGTGACTTTACTGTAATCATTTTATATAAAGGATCATGTCATCTGAAAATAGTGACAATTTGACCACTTCTTTCCCAATTTGGATACCTTTTATTCCTTTCTCTTGCCTGATTGCTGCGCGTAGAACTTCCAGTACTATATTAAATAGCAGTGGTGACAGGAGGCATCCCTGTCATGTTTCTGATTTTAAGGGAATAGGCTTCAGCTTTTCTCCATTCAGTATGTTGTTAGCTCAGGGTTTGTCATATATTGCCTTTATTATGTTGATGTACTTTCCTTCTTTACTTATTTTATTTAGTGTTTTGATCATAAATGGATGTTGTATCTTGTCGAAAGATGTTTCTGCATCAATTGATGAGACTATATGGTCTTTATCTTTTATTTTGTTTATGTGGTGAATAACATGGATTGATTTTCATATCTTGAACCATCCTCGAGCTCCTGGGATGAATTCCACTTGATTATGGTATATGATCTTTTTGATGTATTGTTGTATTCTATTTGCTAATATTTTGTTTAGGATTTTTGCATCTGTGTTCATCAGAGATATTGGTCTATAGTTTTCTTTTTTAGTGTTGTCTTTGCCAGGCTTTGGTATTAGGGTAATGTTAGCTTAATAGAATGAGTTAGGGAGTATTGCTTCATCTTCAATTTTTTGGAAGAGTCTGAAGAGGATAGATGGTAATTGTTCTTTGAATGATTGGTAGAACTCATTGGTGAAACCATCTGGTCCAGGCCTTTTGCCTTTAGGGATATTACGGATAGTCATTTCAATCTCTTTGCTATTAATTTGTGTATTTAGATTATCCAGTTCTTCTTGGTTCAGTCTAGGTAGGTTATAAGTTTCTAGAAACTTGTCCATTTCTTCTAGGTTGCTCAATTTAGTAGCATAACGTTTTTTATAACATTTTCCTATAATCCTTTGTATTTCTGTGGTATCAGTGGTAATTTCTCTTCTTTCGTTTTTAATTTTGGATATTTGTGTCCTTTCCTTTTGTCCTTTGATTAGTCTAGACAGGGTTTGTCAATTTTGTTGACTTTCTCAAAGAACCAGCTCTTCGTAATATTAATTTTTTTCTATTGCCCATCTGTTCTCTAATTGGTTGAGCTCTGCTTTAATTTTTATTTTTTCTTTCCCTCTACTGGCTTTGGAATTTGTCTGCTCTTCTTACTCTAGTTCTTTAAGTTGGGTTGCTAAGGTGTTTACTTGTGATTTTTCTTGTTTCTTAAGATAGGGCTGTAGTGATGTAAATTTCCCTCTTATTACCGCTTTCACTGTGTCCCAATAATTGTGATATGTTATATTTTCATTGTCGTCAGTTTCTATATATTTTTTAATCTCATCTTTTATTTGTTCTTTTATCCAGTCATTTTTTAATATGATGTTATTTAATCTCCACATATATGTCGTTATTTCTGCTTTCCTTTTACAGTTGATCTCCAATTTCAAAGCTTTGTAATCTGAGAATACACTTGGTATGATTTCAATCTTCTTAAATTTGCTGAGGCTACTTTTGTGTCCCAGCATATGGTCCATCTTTGAGAATGTTCCATGTGCACTAGAAAAGAAGGTATAGTCTCTTTTTGCTGGGTGAAGTGTCCTGTAAATGACAATTATGACCAGTTGCTGTAATGTGTCATTTAAAGCTGATATTTCCTTATTTATTTTCTGTTTGGATGATCTGTCCATGGCTGTTAGTGAGATGTTTAAGTCTCCCAAAATTATTGTGTTTTTGCCAATTTCTCCTTTCCAACCTGTTAATAGTTTATTTGTATATTTTGATGCATCCTGGTTGGGAACATATATATTAGTGTCAGATCTTCTTGTTGTTTTATTGTGCCTTTTTTCATTATGTAATGTCCATCTTGGTCTTTTACTATCTTTTTTTAACCTAAAGTTTATTTCATCAGATATCAGTATGGCCACTCCTGCTTTTCTCTGGTTACCATTTGCTTGGAGTATTTTTTCCCATCTATTCACTCTGAGTCTGTGTTTGTCCTCATGGCTGAGGTGTGTCCCTTGGAGACAGCATATGGATGGGTTATGTTTTTTAATCCAGTCTGCTACTCTGTGTCTTTTTATTGGTGAGTTCAGTCCATTAACATTTAGAGTGATGATCGATATGTGAGGATTTCCTGTAGCCATTCAATTTCTTTGTTTGTTTTTGTTTTATTTTTGTTTCTTTCTTGTTGCCCCAACTTTGTTCCATTTTTCCAGATGTTTTGTTTCAGGTGGAAGAGGCTCCTTCAGTATTTCTTGAAGTGCTGGCCTTGTGCATGCAAATTCCCTCAGTTCTCTGTGTCTGAGAAGGTCTTTATTCCACCTTCATATCTGAAAGATAATTTTGCTGGATAATTTATTCTTGGCTGTAATTTTCTCTCTTTTAAAGTTTTGAATATTGGATTCCACTCCCTTCTCGCTTGCAGAGTTTCTGCTGAGAAATCTGATGCCAGCCTGATGGGTTTTCCACTAAAGGTTATAGTTATTTTTTCCCTTGCTGCCTTGAGAATTGTCTCTTTGTCTTTAGTTTTGGACATCTTTATTACCATGTGTCTTGGAGAAGATCTGTTAGGGTCCGGGTATCTAGGGGACCTGTTTTCTTCTTGAACTTGGGGTTCCAGATATTTGCATAGGTTTGGAAATTTCTCATCTACTATTTGTTTGAGTTTGCTCTCTGTAGAGTGCTCTACCCCTTCTTCTATTCCAATTATCCTGATGTTGTTTTGTCTCATGGAGTCAGATAGTACTTGCAGAGTTCGTTCAATCCTTTTGGTTCTATATTCCTTTTTTCCTCTTTTTGCGTTATTTCCATGTTCTGATCTTCGATATCACTAATTCTTTCCTCCATCCAATTGGCCCTGTTTCCTTTGGTAGTTATTTCATTTCTCACTTCTGTTATTGTATTATTTATCTCTCACATTTCCATGTTGATCTTCCTTGTGTTTTGAATTTCTTTGTTAATTGTTCGTTTTGTTCATGGAGTTCCTTTTTTATGTCGTTCATCTCCTTTTCTATGTCGTTCATCTCAGCTATGGTGTTCTTCCAGTTTTCATTTCTCTCAGAGACTTTAGAATTGCTACATTAAATTCTGTCACTTAGTTCAGAAACTTCTAGCTCCAAGAATATGTCTTCTGGATAAATTTCATGTTCTCTCTCCGCAGTTTTAGTTTTTTTAGGAATTCATCCTGTCTGCTGGGTTCATCTTCTTTGACATGAGGGAGTTATGTTCAGCAGAAGAACCCAGGAGCCCGGATTAGTACTTTTGTGGTGTCTTGCTGTAGGGAAGACACTAGGTGGCACTGTGGGTCAAGTGTTGGAAGAGAGGGGGATTGTTTATTTCTTATTTCTGGTCTCCTGCCACGTTGGGAAGCAGTGCTCATCTATCGGTGTCCCTCTGCCTCCTGCAGTTAGTTACTTGTTTGGTGTGGCTGTAGGAAAAGGGAGAGGCCAACAAAGGTGCTCTGGGCAGCTTCACCTTCTGCCCTATGCTAGGGAAGCTGGGTGATGCAGGCCGAGGTTGCTGCTGCTGGCTGGGGCAAATACTATCAGATCCACCTTTTTTTCCGGGCCTGCTTTATCTTCCAGCTGTTGTGGCAGTATCTGCAGGCTCGCACTGCTTGTAGGACCCAGGGGCCTGCGAGCAAGTGCATTCACCACAAGTCCAAAGTTGTGGGCCTGACCTGGCGGTATGAAGGTAGCCGACTCACCTTCACAGCGGCCTGGCAACAGGAACCGCAGCCCTGTATAGGAGCCATGCGTGCCTGTGCTGTGGGTTGCAAGGGCGCCGGAAACCAAGGTATTGTCTCTGCCATTCAGAGTCCTCGTTCAGTCCTCCTACCACTCAAAAGTTCCAGAGGCTGGCTCCCAAGCTAAGTCCCCAACACACCGCTCCAAAGCCCAGCTCCTCCAAAGTCTCCCCCCGTTCTGCCACTTTGCTGGCTTTTACTCTTGTTGCTTCTTGGCCTTCCCGCTCCCGTGCACTGAACTTATCTCAGAAAGTCAGCAGTGATCGGGCCCTGTTGCAATCCATCTCTGCTGCCTCCTGTCTCTCTCACTTGCCCCCTTCTCTCCAACCTTCAGGTGTTTACTTGCGATACGTGGATTTCTCAGATGCCATTTTGTCACTCGGGGTCCTCTTTCTTGGCTTCTCAGCAGTCATTCAATTGTGTTTTCTGGGAGAGGCTTTAGGGACCTCTTTTGCATTTGCCATCTTGCCCTCCCTCCTGCTTTTATATATTCTTTCTTTTAGTTATTGTGGTTTTTTTCCGATTGTCTTTTTTATAGTTTTTATATTTCTTTATTTATGCTTGCTATTTCTTTGTTGAAACTGCATGTAAGTTTTTTATTTTTTTAATTCATTTTTATTGATAGACTTTTTGGGGTGACATCTGTTAGCAAAATTTACAGAGGTTTCAGGCATACAAATCCACAGTGCATTGTCAACTTGTTGTATAATGTCACCACCTATTGTGACTCCTCTTTCCATCACCCTATATCTGGCTTCCCCTCCCTCCCCTCCCACCCTCTCCCCTTTGTCCCATCCCTATCCCACTCATCCCCAAATAACATTAAAGTATTGATTTTGTCCATGGGCTTTTCCTTCATTTCTTTTTTCTTTGTTGCTTACAGTTTTTATATTCTGCATATAAGTGACGTCATGCAGTTCTTTGTTTTTTTCTGTCTGGCTTATTTCACTAAGCATGATGATCTCCAGGTCCATCCATTTTGTTGCAAATGGTAATATTTCATCTTTTCTTATAGCTGAGTAATATTTCATTGTGTATATGTACCACAGCTTCTTTATCCAGTTATCTGTCGCAGGACACTTTGGTTGTTTCCATGTTTTGGCCACTGTGAACAGTGCTGAGATGAACATTGGGGTACATAAGTCTTTGCAGACAAAGGTTTTCAAGTTTTCTGGTTAGATCCCCAGAAGGGGGATTGCTGGGTCAAATGGTAGCTCCATTCCCAATTTTCTGAGGAACCTCCACACTGTCTTCCACAGTGGTTGTACCAATTTACATTCCCACCAACAGTGTACCAGAGTTCCTTTTTGTCCACATCCTCTCCAGCACTCGTTATTCCTTGTCTTGTTGATAATAGTCATTCTAACAGGCGTGAGGTGGTATCTCATTGTGGTTTTGATTTGCATTTCCCTGATAGCTAATGAGAATAAGCATTTTTTCATATGTCTGCTCCCATTTGTATTTCTTCATGGGAGAAGTGTTTGTTTAGTTCTTCTGCCCACTTTTTAATTGGGTTGTTTGTTTTTTTGTTGTTAACTCTTATTAGTTCTTTATATATTTTAGATATTAGACCCTTATCTGATGCATTATTTGCAAATATTTTCTTCCATTCAGTTGGCTGTCTCTTTGCCTTGTTGATGGTTTCTTTTGCTGTGCAGAAGCTTTTTAGTTTAATGTAGTCCCATTCATTTATTTTTGCTTTTACTTCCCTTGCCTTTGAGGTGAGGTTCATGAAATCTTCCTTGAGTCCTAAGTCTATAAGTTTAGTGCCGATGTTTACTTCTATAAGGTTTATTGTTGCAAGTCTGATATGAAGGTTTTTAATCTATTTTGAGTTAATTTTTGTATATGGAGAGAGTTCACAGCTCAAGTTCACTCTTTTGCATATGCTTTTTCAGTTTTCCCAGCACCACCTACTAAAGAGGCTCTTTTCCCCATTGTATGTTTTTGCTCCTTTATCAAAAATTATTTGTCCATAAATTTGTTGGTTTATTTCTGGGTTTTCAGTTTTGTTCCATTGGTCTATATTTCTGTTTTCCTGCCAGTACCAAGCTGTTTTGACTATTGATGCTTTGTAATATAAATTGAAATCAGGGAGTGTAATGCAACCAGCCTTATTCTTTTTATGTAGTATTGCTTTGGCAATTCGAGATATTTCATGGTTCCATATAAATCTAATAATTCTTTTATCTATTTCATGAAAGTATGATTGTGGGATTTTGATGGGTATTGCATTAAATCTGTAGATTGCTTTGGACAGAATGGCCATTTTAACAATGTTAAGCCTTCCTATCCATAAACAGGGGATATTTTTCCCCCTCTTAAAGTCTGTTGCAATTTCTTTCAAAAGTGTCTTATAGTTTTCTGTGTATAAGTCTGTCGCATTCTTTGTTAAGTACATTCCCAGGTATTTCATTCTTTTTAAAACATTCTTCTCTCTAGTATTTTAAACTCTGTCTCTGGTAGGTTCATTTTCTCCATTTTATTTAGTTCTATTTCTGGAAATTTCTCCTATTTTTCATTTGAAACATTTTTTGTTTGTTTGTTTATTTTCTCATTCTGGCTGACTCTCTGTGTTTGCTTTTCTGTAGTAAGTTAAACTTCTATGTTTGTCAGATTTTGCTGGGTAGTTTTATGTAGTATATGTCTTTTGTAGCCCAATAGTGTAATTTCTGTAATCTCTTGTGCCTGTGTGCATGTGTTCTAGAACTGTCCCTTGAATCTGATGTGTGTGTTCTTCTCTCGTAGTTAAGCCTTCATTGCTTTGGGTGTATAAGTGGGTAGGACAAACTCCCAAGCTGACTGACTATGAAGACTAACTACATCCACAATGTATGAGCTGTTGTTTGGAGGCTGACCCCTGAGATGAGGATTTCCCCCAGCAGTCTGCCACTCTATTTTTTAAGTGAAGTGTTTAATTCATTTACATTTAAATTAATTGTTAATAGTTATGTACTTATTTCTATTTTATTATTAATATATTTTATTTGTATTTGATTTTATTTTAAAGAGGTTCCTTTAACATTTCTTGTAATACTGGTTTGGTACTGATGTACTCCTTCAGCTTTTTCATGTCTGGGAAGCTCTTTATTTGTTCTTTGATTCTAAATGATAGCTTTACTGGATAGAGTAATCTTGATTGTAAGTCTTTGCATTTCACCTCTTTGAATATTTTCTGTCAGTCCCTTCAGCCTGTAAAATTTCTGTTGAGAAATCAGCAGCCAATCTAATGGGAGCTCCCTGTAAGTAACGAACTGTTTTTCTCTACCTGCTTTTAAGATTTCTTCTTTGTGTTTAATTTTTGACATTTTAATTATGGTGTGACTTGGTTTGGGTCTCTTTGGTTTCATCTTTTTTTGAAATTTCTGTGCACTTCCTGGACTTGTATATTTATTTTCTTCTTCAAGGTAGAGAAGTTTTTGGTCATTATTTCTTCAAATAAGTTTTCAGTTTATTCCTGTGTCTCTTCTTTTTCAGGTACTTCTGTGATGCACATGTTGGTACACTTCATGTTCTCTCAGAGACTACTTAAACTATTCTCAGTTAAAAATAATTATTTTTCATTGAAAATGTTTAGTTTTGGGGTTTTCTGCTGCCTTACCTTCTAAATTGCTGATGCAATCCCCTGCTTCCTTTAATCAACTGTTTATTCACTCTAATGTATACTTTATTTCAGTTATCATATTTTTCATTTTTACTGGTTATTTTTTTTTCCTTTTTCCAGTCTGTTTATTTAGAGGTCTATCCAATATGTGCATAAATGTCACTTTGCTAATTAACTACTGGAAAAGAGCTTGAGAGAAGAGAGCAGTGGAAAGGGAGAATGACAGGCTAGAGGGTAATATGTGGTGGGAATGGCAGCAGGGACCAGTCCATGAGCGGTGGGAGTTGCAATCTCAGGAGGATTATCACAGGCCTCAGAGGGTATTTCCTCTGAGCTGCTTGTACCCTCAAGCAGCACTCCTGCTTTCCAGAACCCTGAGCCTCCTATTTAGGTCTTTGGAAGGACATGAGGAGTTTAGGGCATGGAGTGGGGCAGGCATCTGAGTACTGCTGGTTTGAAGTCAATTCCAGGTCCACAGCAAAACTCATGGGAGACTATCCAGATTCCAAGATCAAGGATAGCAAATGGGTTCAATCTGTTGTGACAACCTTAATAGATAGGTAATGGCTACTCATAACTTTACAGCGAGAAGAATTTTAAGGTTCTGTATATTTTAAGTCTCAGTAGGAAAAAGTAGTGGCCTTTGCCCTGGGTATAGGAGTGGGGTGATTAAGAGCAGTGATCTGTATTCACTGTTCTGGCCAAGTATAAAGTGAACTCTCCATTAGGTAGTTTCTCTGTCACCTAAGTAAGTCGTTCATTGGGAAATTTTAAAGGTTAGGAGAGAAAGAGGAGAGAATTAAAACAAATTGCTATAAGCAACAAAGAAACAAATAGTTTAGTGGTTACCTGAGGGTATAGGGGGAGGAGTGGGAAAGGAGGGTGAGGGAGTCAAACATTTGGTGATGAAAAGAGAACTGACACAGGGCAGTGAACACACAATGCAACCCATAAATGATACACTGTAGAATTGTACACCTAGAACCCATGCAATTCTCCAACCATTTCACCCCAATAAATTCAACAACAAACAAACATAAAACCCAAATTGCTGAAATGGCTGGGTTGGTGGCAACCATGCAATGAATGGCTTCTCAACTGAGGTTTGACCTGCCCTCCAGGTCTCACTCAGAATTGAGCATCTTGTTTATGGAGGACCTGTAGAGGATGTCATTACCACGCAAAAAGGCCAGGAGTGCCTTTAGAGCCAGGCCCACTTCAAAGAGATTCTTGGCCCAACTAAGTGATCCAGGTGAGCTGCTTTCCTGTTTCCATGTACCATGAGGATGGTGGTGACACACATGTCACAGGGCTGCTGTTCAAGTTACCAGATGATCTTGTGGAACCTTGATTAAGGTGTATGTCAGGAGAAATGCATACTTTCAGTTTTACCAGAAGAGGAAACATTTGTTTGGGAGAGGCATGTATTGGGAGGAATGTATGCTCTCAGTTTTACCAGAAAGAAAACTAAGGGATGCATTTGGTTGAGATTACTGGTTATTTTTATTCTACTTCCATTTTTATATTTTTATCTTTTTGTTGAAGTTCTTCCTGAAATGATTGAGCATCATAATCAGCACTTTGAACTGCACATCTGGTAAATTGGTTGTCTCCAATCTGTTTATTTTCTGAAACTTTATTCTGTTCTTTTATTTGGAATATATTTCTTTGTCTCCCCATTTTGGCTGCTTCCCTGTGTTTGTTTCTATGTATTCAGTAGGGTTGATATGTCTCCCAGTCTTACTAATGTAATCTTCTGTAGTATGTGTGTTGTGAGGCTCAGTGGCACAATCTCCCTGGTCACCTGAGCCAAGTGCTCCAGGTGTGTTCATTGTGTGGGTGTTGTTTGCTTTCCTATTGTAATTGAGCCTAATTGCTGTTCACACATAAATATAATAAATTGTTGTTCAGGTTGAAGAGTTATGAGAACTGGCCATGACTAAAGTGGAGGAACAGTTGTGTAGAAGCTGACTGACCCTACATTGCAATATTTACTATAACAAGGCTCTCATGTCTACCGGTTCTGCCCTTAGGGTGTATCGTTTTTGGAGACAACCTGCTGATATTTTAGCTTGGTTATAAGCTAGCCAGTTGGCATTTCAGCTTGGGGCCACCTTGGAAGGGAACCCAAAAAATGCAAGTTCAGTTTTCACTTGTGCCCTGCTTGGGGCAACCTGGCATAAGCCACAAGGAAATACACAAATGGCTGCCTCCCCTGCTGAGCTTGGAGAGGCTGCCAGAGGCCAAGCCTGGCTGCTGCTAATCCTGGGCTTGAGCCTGTGCAACATGGTATGTAACATGTGGAAGTCAAATGTTGTTTGTTTGGGTTTTGTGTGTTTTTGAGAGACTTAGAAAAGCTTGCATCATGACACCAAGAGCCCATTTGTATAAAAAAAAAAAAACTAAAAGAGGCTTGGGTGTATCAGAATTTTGGGTGGAGGAGGGTCTCAGGGAATCACCAGGGTGGGGCAGACAAATGGTATTAGCTAGGTGATGGAGATTTAGTTATGTTGCCTGCCTACGTCTGCATGCTAGGAAGGTTAGATCTCAATGACAACAACAACAACAACAACAAAAACACACAATGGATTCTTTAAGCAATTCTATCTGAAAAATAAAAGCTACCCTTTAGGCCCTTTTCCTGAAGCCAGACAACTCAGCAACTCTTGTATGTCCTCAAAGCCATTTGAGCTTTTGTCCCAGCTATGGAGCTCATAGCTAGTGAGTCTGTCAGCAAGTGAGTCTGAGAAGGTCCCTTTAAGAAGAGTGCCTTAGAGTCCAGCAGCTCTCCATCTCATTCACACACAATTTTCACTGGTATTCATAGCCAGCAGTTATGGGGACTTTTCCCCCTGATACTGGAAACCTGGGCTGAGAAAACTAGTGTTGGTCTAGGACCCTTTGCTCTTTTGGCATAACCTCCATAGGTGAGATATCTCTCTCAATCTTCAGTGGTCACATGCAGGTGTAAAAACAGTTTGTTCTGCATGCCTGCCTTTCCTACCAGTCTTAATGAGGTTTCTTCTATATGTCCTTAGTTGTAGGATTCAGTGAGAATTCTTATGATTTATAATGATGTATTTTTTTGTTTGTAATGTAGGTATAATTTTCATGTGGTAATGATAGGAGGCAAACACAGTATTTACCTACTCCAAGATCTTGACTAGATGCTTTATCTGTATCATTTCTTACAAATTTTCCAGAAGTTTATTTTAAAAAGTTATAACTGTGAACAAAACATTGCAGCAGAAAATCTTCAATAGTTCCCCATTTTTAACCAAGTAAAGTTCAGAATCATCTATCTTTTATTGAGGCTTCTCTGGGACCAGACTCAGCATATCTTCCAGTTTGTGCTGCTTACTGTTTTATCACATGTAACCTACCCTCTTATCAAACTATTACTCACAAGTACTTTTTTCAGACTTTTAAAACTATTGAATAACCTATGTATAATGTATACTTTTTAAAATTTAAAAGTGAAAATGCTATTTTAAACATGTAAAATGTCAATATGAAGCTGAAGCTGAAGCTGCTTAGGTTAAAGTGCTGACCTTCATCTCACCCTAAATGTTTTTCACAGAACATAGTCTGGTTAAAATTTTCTGATCTCAATGAATTATTTTATGTTAAAGATGAAGAAATTGGGTCTTTGATGGCTGAATATATTATATGACTTATCTAGGTCATCATTAAGTTAGTGATAAACCTGGAATTTATCTATATATATATGATGCCCCAAAATTGTGTTCTTTTCATTATTTAAATCTCACTCTGTCTTACTTTTATGACTTTTTCCATGCCATTACCTCCATAAGCACATGGAATGACCAATTCCTGAGTACACACATGTGCAAATGCATAAACACACACACAAGCACATGGATTTCTTAACTTTTTATCATCTTATTGAGAATTTACATCTCTTATTATTTTGTACATGACTTTCCCTAATTTTTTCTACCAAAAATGATACCTCATTCATCAAGATAGCAACTTGAAAGGAAAAACTTGAAACCTCTCCTGGACACTCCAACAAATTCAACAACTATAATTCAACAAAGAAACACCTAAGCAACACATAATCTCAACTAAAAGACACACTTATTACAAGGAAACAACTAAAGGTTGGAGAAAATGGGGTGAGCAGGCTAGAAGAGAAGGCAAATGTGTAGATGAGGCCATGTAATGGAGTCCAAAACCCAGAACAGAGAAAGAGTGAGGTAGGGGCTGATGAATGCAGGTCAAAGCACAGCTTAATCCTGCAAGAGTTAGGAACTAAGGTAATAACAGGTGTGGGATGTAGGCCCTGTGCTCAGGGTGATCTTAGGCATAACACAGGCTCAGGAAAAAAAAAGAAAAAACAGAAATGACAGTATGTGTGCCTTTTCTGGCTTATTATATTCCTGATAAAAGGACTGGTTTGTATTGAGGCTGAGCCCAGCATTCAGTA
This sequence comes from Lyroderma lyra, assembly GCA_004026885.1. Lineage (NCBI taxonomy): Eukaryota > Metazoa > Chordata > Mammalia > Chiroptera > Megadermatidae > Lyroderma > Lyroderma lyra. The sequence continues at coordinate 80,395 of PVJL010004393.1, forward strand.
CTGCAACTTTGAGGCATACAGAGGATGTAGCCAGCACTGCCCTCACTGTCAGGAAAAAATTATAGACACAGAGTCCAACCACCTCTTCCACCCTCTTAGAGCTTGCCTTTTCCACCTCTACTCAGTGCTAACAGCGAAGGAGCTATATGGGCTTGTAAGCTTTGGTCTGTAAATTGCCATTATGAAGTGCCACAAACTCACATCTCATTCAGAAAATCCTGCCCCAATCCTTCCCAGCTGAAACTAGCAAAAGGGCCCAGAATAACTGAGACACACAGGTGTGACAGCTTCTGCCTGCACTAGGATTTCAGAGGTGCAGAGCCCCATCACCCTCCACATTCTACTAGATGGGTGGCACATTGAGATCAAGGCAACTGGGTTAAAGAGAAGAATCCAACATCCCAGGAAATTGCCTAGTATATGAAGACTGAGAAACCAAGATAAAGTAAACTGCTATAGCCCAAAAGAGAATAAACACTCCAGCAAATCCTACTGAAAAGCTAAAGGAAGAATTTTTCATATGTACCTGTAGCAAGATCTACTCTCATAGATAGATTCTCAGGCACAAAAAAATACCAGCAGCTATGAATATCTAAGAACACAAAACTGCTCAGACAAAAAATAAAAATGTCCGGAAAAAAACTTAAAAACATGAAAATATGAGATTTAAATGACACAAAATTCAAGATTGTAGTTTTGAAAAATACTCAAAAGATGCAAAAAAAAACACAGCTAGGATGTTCAATGAACTCAGGAAAGAAATCTGCAAACAAACATTTTAACAAAGAAATTGAAATTTTAAAAAGGAACCAAGTAGAAATTCTGGAGATAAAATATGCAATAAAATAGATGAAAAATGAAATACCTACCATAGAAAAAAGACCCAACCAGATGGAGGGAAGGATTACTGATATTAAATATAGAAATATGGAAATAACACACATGGAATGAGAGAGAGACATGAGAATTAAAAGAAATAAAAGTACTCTATAAGAACTATATGATTCCACCAAATAAAATAACATGAAAATCATGGGTTTAGCAGAAAGAGAAGAGAAGGAGGGCACAGAGAGTTCATTCAAACAAATTCTTGAGAAATTTGCCAATGTATAGAAAAAACTGGACACTCAAATTCAGAAAGCAAACAGGACACCTATTTAAAAAATCCTAATAGGCCTTATTTGGGGCACATTTTTATTAAACCTTTCAAAGATTAATGACAAAGAAATAATTCTAAAGGTAAACAGGAGAAAGAAGACTGTGACCTATAAAGGACAGACCATCAGATTGTCATCAGAATTCTCAGAAGAAACCCTATAAGCCAAAAGCAAGTGAAATAAAATATTAAAACTATTGAAAGAGAGAAATTATCAGCCAACAATAATTTATTCAGCAAAATTATCTTTCAGATATGAAGGAGGAATTAAAAACTCTTTCAGATATAAAGAAGCTGAGGGAATTCTTTAGCAAAAGGCCTGTATTACATGAAATAGTAAACAAGGCTATTCAACCTGGAATAAAAAGTCTAAATAAATAGAAATAATTTGTGGCAACAAAAACATGAATGTGAGGGGAAACCTAAGATGGAGGTGAGAGAAGAGATTCTTGAAACCTCTCCTGGAAAATAGAATTGAACAACTGATATCAAATGGGGGAAACCCTGAGTGGCAAAGTTTCAGCTGAAAGATCCACCCACCATAAGAAAACAACTTAAGGTCAGAGAAAGGTGGAAAATGGGAGAAAACAGAGGGAGCATAGCAAAGATGAGGCTGCAGAATGAAATCCAGGGTTGGCAGGAGAAGGAACAAGGTAGGAGCCTGGAGATACTAGATAAAGAACAACACAATTGCAGGTGGGTTAGAAACTGAGAAAAAACAGGTGTGGAAGTGTGGGTGGCAGAAATCCTGTGAAACCATAGGTGAGTTAAAACTCCAGCCAAGAGGCAGCACACTAGGCCCCCAACCAGAGCGTCAAACACTGGGCAGGTTAGAAGCTGAACAAAAAATTCTGATTGGCCCTGGGTGAGAATAGGGCCCTTGCTGCAACATGGCACCATGACCACAAATCAACTCTAGGTGAGTTTGGAACCAAGAGCCAGCTGCTGTGAAAACACTGACTAGAATCAAATGCAGTCCTGGGTGAAATGCAGGCTCAGAAAGAAAAAAAGAAGCAGAGCCAGTGGTGCACACCCAGCCCATGCCCAGCCTGTGCCCAACCCACAACTGGCCTTCTCCCAGTCTGCTCCTGAATCACTCTTGCTGCTCAGCCTACCCCTGGCTCACACAGGCATCCCTGATTAACAGGTTTGTGCTACAACAGAGCTAGCAACCAAGGGATTGGCCCAGAACACAAAGCAGCTGTAAATTACACTGCTCCCACACCCAAGCAGGAGCCAGAGAAACTGAGGCTGGCTGCGTTCCTTGATTCTCTCCCAAAGCTTACCCCCTCAACTTTACCTAGTATCTGCTTTATGGACAGCTAAAAAAATAAAAGAGAAGGCAAACAAAACTGTGCACTTTCCAATAAACCCTGTACCCACTGAAACTGGCAGTAGGGCTCAGGAAAACTGCAAAACAGTGGCAAAGCAACTTTTCCCTGCACTGATCTCAGAGGCATAGCATACTATCATCCATGGTAGATCCTAAAAGAAAAAGCACCAAGGCAACTGGGTCATAAGAAGAGAAGTCCATCTTGCCAACAAGTTCCCAGAGATAGGACATCAAAAAACTAAGAGAAAATATTGTAAGATGCTACAGTTACACAGACTGGGAAGAGAAAGAAAGACCTCTTTATATCAGCCAGGAAGCAATCCTGAAGCTGATGGGAATAAATGCATCAAATACAATAAGTACCTTAGGATTCAAAGCTGCTCAGAATGAAAATGAATAATCTTTAGGAAAGGAACTTATAGATCTGAAAATGTATAATATGATCTAAGTGACAGAATTCAAGACTACAGTTTTTAAGACACTCAGCTGAAAAACTGTTGGCAGAGTACCCAGACACAGAAAAATGATCTTTAAAAAAGGAAATTTGTGAACAAAAAGAACATTTTTAACAAACAAATTAAAACCATAAATAATAACCAAATTGAAATTCTAGAGATAAACAACACAATAAAAGAATTGAGAAATGAAGTATCATAGGAAACAGGACTGACCAAATGGAGGAAAGAATTAGTGATATCACAGATTGGAATATGGAAACAGTAAAGAATGAAAAAGACAGAGACTTGAGAGAAAAAAGGAAATAAAATAACTCTATAAGAACTAGCTTACTTTATTAGAAAACAAACAAACAAACAAAAAACCAAACATTAGAATAATAGGACTACCAGAAGGTGAAGAATAGTATTCTACAGAAAGCTTACTCAAACTAATACTAGATGAGAACTTTCCCAACCTATGGAAAGATCTGGAACCCCAAATTAAATAATAAAATAGGACCCCTACCTACCTGGACTTCAGCAGATTTTCTTCAAGGCACATTATACTGAAGATGACAAAAGTCAAAGACAAAGAAGGAATTCTTAAGGAAACAAGTTGAGTGGGGGGATATAACATTTAAAGAAAAGCCCATCAGACTTCTCAGCAGAAACTGTATAAGCCAGGAGGGAGTAGAATCAAATATTCAAAATGTTAAAAGACAGAAACTGTAAACCAAGAATAATTTGTTCAGCAAAGTTATTTTTTAGATATGAAGGAGAGAGAGACCTTTTCAGACATACAGAATCTGAGGGAATCCTCCAGTACAAGGGTGGTATTTCTTGAAATATTGATAAAGGTTATTCGACCTGAAATAAAAATAAAAGTAAATGGGGAAGAGTTGAGACAAAAATAAATAAAAAGGGAGGGAGTAATGTCCATAGGAAATCCTTATGTGTCAATCATTACCCTAAATATAAATGGACTGAACACACTAATAAAAAGACACAGAGTAGCAGACTTAATTATAAAACAGAAGACATTTGTATTTGGTCTACAAGAGATACATGTCAACCATAAGAACAAAGTCTCAGAGTGAGAGAGTGGAAAACAACATTCCAAGTAAAAGGCATTTAAATTAAAGTAGGAGTTTCCATACTGACTTCAGAATAAAAGAGATAACAGGAGACAAAGATGGACATTTTGTAATGATAAAAGAGACAATACAATGACACTCATTAATACATATGCCCCCAATGACTGGATTTAAGAAGAAATAAAAGAAGGGATTAAAAAAAAACATGGAAAGTTAGACAATGAAAATACAATGTACCAAAATTGTTGGGATGCAGTGAAAGAAGTAATAAGAGGAAAATTTACATTATTATACTTCTGTCTCAAGAAAGAAGTAAAGTCACAAGTAAACATCCTAACATTTCACCTTAAAAAACTAGAGGAACCCCAAAGTCAGCAGAAAAAAAAATTAGAGCAGAACCAAATGCAATTGAGAAAGAAAAGAAAGAAGAAAAATTAATGCAAGAAGACATGATTCTTTGAAAATAATTAATAAAATTGGCAACACCCTGGCTAGGCTAACCAAAGGTAACAGAGAAAAGATGCAAATAACCAAAATTAAAAATGAAAGAGGAGAAATCACAACTGACACCACAGAAATACAAAGGATCATAAGAATACTATAAAGAACTTTATGCCACCAAATTTAACAACCTAGAAAAAAATGGACAAGTTTTTAAAAACATATAGTCTACCTAGACCAACAGTTCCCAAGCTGTATGGGCACCCCTGTGGGTATAGTTTGGGCTGTTCATGGGTATATGAAAAATAATCAATAATGGAATAAAAGAAACAAATAAAGTAAAAAAATACAAAAACTTAATTATGGAACAATAAATGTTAAGTTTGAATCACCATTAATAAAGATACTTCAAAATTAGATCACATTAGTGAATGGTAATTGATGAGAACATGGCTATAAACCATTCCTCAAAACCCTTCTTCTACCAATCATTACACACAGTTTCAGAACAATCTATTTGTAAAATTTCTAGAATTTTCCAAAATACATAAATAGATCCATAGCCAGACTGTTTAATCAGTTTAGTTATTGACTGAGTAAAAATGAGGCATTGTGGTTGTGATTCTTTTTAAGTAGTATTTTTTTATTTAATGTTTAAATATTTGATTATCATTAACAATATTCAACTGCATTATAAATATTATAAAATTAAACCTGTGGTTTCCAGTTTTAGTGTGGTTTTCTTTCCTAATTTAATACCTTATTTCTACTATTTTAGGCACTGAATAAAAGTGTCAGTATTTAAAAACCGTTCTTTTAAAAATAAGAATTACAATTTATGTGAATTGGTTTAAAAAGGGTACACAAGTGGAAAAGGTTGTGGACCACTGATCTAGACTGAACCAAGAAGAACTGGATAATCTACATAGAACAAGCAATAGTAAGGAAATTAAAACAATCACCCCAAACTTCTCTGAAGGCAAGAGCCCTGGACCAGATGGTCTTACCAATGAGTTTTATCAGGCATCTAAGGAAGAATTAATATATATCCTCCCCAGACTCTTCCAAAAAATTGAAGATGAAACAATACATCCCAACTAATTCTACAAGACCAGCATTACTCTAATACAAAAACCTGGTAAGCATAACACAAAAAAAGAAAACTACACCAATATCTCTGATGAACACAGTTGTAAAAATCCTAAACCAAATGTTGAAATAAGGGCCCTTGACATAAGTAACACCATGTTATGAATTGTACTTCATTTTCTTATGAGCCATACTTCATTTTAAAAATGTATTTTGTTGCTAACTGCCCTGGGACTTCCCTGTCCATGCCATTGAGACCACCAAAAACCCGAGTCCATCAGATTCCAGGAAACACCAATGTGTGCCCAACTAAACTTGCTTATCTTAGCATTTGTAGCTCACTTGGCTAATCTCCTTCTCCCAGCTGGTTGTGATTTTTGTCTTTAACTCACTTGGTTAACCTCCCTCTCCCAGCTGGTTGGTTTTTGCCTTTACATACTCTCCCCTGAGTTTGCTATTGGCCATGAGGTTTTGGATGTTAGTCTGCTTGTGGTTGTTGGCTTCTGAAATAGATACTCCTAATTTGGCCTTCCTGAATGTGGTGAATTTATTACTCACTGTCTAAATACAACAATGTTAGCAAACAGAATGCAACAATGCATTAAAAAGATTACACACCAGGATCAAGTGGGATTCTTTCCAGGATCACAAGGATGACTTAACATGTGCAAATTAATCAATGTGATACACCACATAAACAAAATATAAGATAAAAGTCATATGATTATATCAGTTGCTGCACAAATGGTATTTGACAAGATACAACATCCATTTATGATTAAAACACTGAATAAAATGGGAATAGAAGAAAAGTACCTGGACATAATAAAGGCCATATATGAAAAACCCTTAGCTAATATGATACTAAATTAGTAAAAGCTAAAGACTACTCCTTTAAAATTAGAGACAAGACAGAGATGCCTGCTGTCACCACTGCTATTCAATATATTACTAGAAGTTCTAGGCAGAGCAATCAGGCAAGCGAAATAAATAAAAGATATTCAAATTGAGGAAGAAGAAGTCAAATTCTCATTATTTTGCAGGTGACATGATTCTTATATAGAAAATTTCAAAATCACCACCAGAAAACTCTTAGAAATAACTGAATAAAGTTGCAGGATATAAAATCAATGTACAATAATCAATTGCATTTCTATAAGCAAACAACAAAACTTCAGAATGAGAAATAAGAGAATTGATCTCTTTTGTGACCAATATAAAAATAATAAAATACCTGTGAATTAACAGAGAACATTACAGACTTATACACTAAAAATTATAAGACACTATTACAAATAATTGAAGAGGACACAAAGAAACGGAAATGTATTTTGTGTTCATGTATTGGAAGACTTAATATTGTTAAAATGGCTGTATTACCCTAAGCAATATACAAATGTAATGCAATTCCCATAAAAATTCCACAGATATTCTTTTATAAAATAAATGAGAGACATCCAAGATGGCAGAGTAGGTAAACACTGTGCTTACTTCATTACATGAACAAATTAAAATTACAACTAAATTATTGAACAGCCAACATGAAGAACCATCTGAAGTTCAGCTGAACAGAAGCTTTATAACTAAGGATACAAAAAAGAGGAGGCCATGGTGAGACTGGTAGGTGGGACACAGAGGCAATAATGCCAATCCTCCAGTGGCAGCAGAGAATGAGAAGAGATATCTTAGACACAGAGGTTACCCCCAGAGAAGCAAGAGACTCCAACCCCATACCAGGTTCTCTAGCCTAAAGTATTGGTAGTTAGAAGCAGAGCCCCACAACATCTGACTGGGAAAAACAGTGGGGACTGCAACCATCCAGTTGAGATGGAAAGCTCCAGGAAGCCCAGATGTCCTCTTAAAGTACATGTGCAGACTCAGTCACTTGTGGGTACTCACCCTGGGCTCCAGCACAGGGACAGTAACTCAGTGGGATTTGGTGGCATATGGAAGGCAAACTGAGGTGTGTGGCTTTCAAGTGAAAGCTAGAGGACAGTCACCATTTTTTCTGGGGATGCCTTCCTCCCATGCAGCTGGCTGGTGAGCATCAACTTCACTGTGTTGCTCCTATCCCCACAAGGCCAAATCTGAACCTGATTGGTCTGTTTAGCTTTACTTGCTCCACCCTGCTAATTCACTGGGAACCCACCTCACCCAACATCACCAATGCCAGAGGCACTTTCTCCAGTGAGCAGCCAACACAACCCACATTGCAATATTCCTTGGAAAACTATTTAACTCTGCAGGCCCCAGGCTGTTGGCAACCTGAATTGATGTACTCTGAAACTTTTGCTAAGTAGCTCCAGGAACAGCACTGGCATCAAACTGGGATCTACAAAAGCATCCAGTGCAGGTGACCAGGAAAACAGTGTCAGGGATTCACAGAGCACCTTCTACATAAGGCTATCTAGGAATATTGGGAGACATAGCAGATACACCTAACACATAGAAACAAATACAGACAGGTATCCAAAATGAAGAAACAAAAAAAATATCTCTTAAATAAAAACAGCAAAAAATTTCCAGAAGAAGAACTAAACAAGATAGAAGCAAACAATCTATCACATACAAAGTTTAAAACTAGGATGCTCAAGGACATTAGTGAAAACCTCAACAAAGAGATAACAAGCATAAAGAAGGACATAGAAATTAGAAAAAAGGACCAGTCAGACATGAAGAATAGTATAACTGAAATTCTGAATGCAAAGGAAGGAATCACCAGGACACTAGAAGGAGCAGAGGATCAAATCAGAGAATTGGAAGACAAGTTAGCAAAAAACATCCAGTCAAAACAGCAAAAAGAAAAAATACCAAAAAATAAGGATAGTTAAAGTGGCCTCTGGGACAATATCAAGTGCAACAATGTGTGCATCATAGGAGTTCCAAAAGAAGAAGAGAGAAAACAAGGAATTAAAAACATATTTGAAGAAATAATAACTGAAAAGTTTCCTAACCTGGCAAAGAAAACAGACATATAAGCTAAGGAAGCACAGAGTGTCCCAAAGAGGATAAACCCATTAGGCCAACACTAAGACACATTATAATTAAAATGGCAAATGTTAAAGACAAACAGAGAATACTAAAAGCAGCAAAAGAAAAGAAACTAATTATTTATAAGGGAGCTGCCATTAGACTGTCAGCTGATTTCTCAACAGACATTTTGCAGGCCAAGAGGTAGTGGCAGAAAATATTCAATGTGATGAAAAGCAAGAATATACAACCAAAATTACTCTATCCATCAAGGCTATTATTCAAAATCAAAGGACAAATAAAGAATTTCTTAGACAAAGAAAGGTAAATAAGTTCATCACTACCAAACCAGTATTACAAGCAATGTTAGAGGGACTGATTTAAGATGGGGAAAAAAGCAAAATTAGGAACAATAAAATGGCAATAAGACACACCAATAATTACCTTCAATTTAAATAGATTAAATGCTCCAATCAAAAGACATGAAGGGTATTGCACTGATTGGAGTGTGAAACAGAGGAAGACAGATGCAAGTTAACTATGCTTATAGGTGAAATCCAAAGAACAAAATAAACCAGTGGACCAGGAACAGGTTCATAGATACAGAAAACATTTGGTTTGTTGCCAGGTGGAAGCAAGGTTGGGGGATGGGGTAAATAAGGGGAAGAGATTGGGGAGTTCAGTTTAGTGGTTACAAAGTAATAGTTATGGGTATATAGGGTATAACATGGATTATAGTCAATAATGTTGTAATAACTATGAGTGCCATCAGATGGGTACTAGGTTTGTTGGGATGATGGGAAGAGGATGGGAGGGGTGGGTGAAAAAGAGTAAACAATTAAGAAGTACAAATTCATAGTCACAAAATAGTCAGAAGGATGTCAAGTGCATCATAAGACATATATAGTCTATAACATTGTAGTAACTCCATATGGTGTCAGATGTGTACCAGATGTATCAGAATAAGGATTTTGTAAGTTATACAAATGTCTCACCACTGAGCTGTACACCTAAACCCAATATAATATTGTATGTCAAATGTAATTGAAAATTAGAAATAAATGAGAAAGAAAAAGAAATAGATGAAACAAATTATTAGATTTTATGGAACCACAAAAAGCCTTGAATAGCCAAAGCAATTTTACATGAAAAGAATACGGCTAGACATATCATACTCTCTGATTTCAATCTATACTACAAAGCATCAATAATCAAAACAGCTTGTTATTGGCAGAAAAACAGACATGCAGACAATGAAACAATCAGAAACCCAGAAATAAACCCACTATTATATGGACAATATTTGACATAGAAGTGAAAAATATACAATGGGAAAAAGAAAGCATCTTCAGTAAATGGTGCTTGAAAAATTGAAAAACCATATGGAAAAGAATGAATCTGAACTGTGAACTGTCACTATATACCAAAATTAACTTAAAATGTATTAAAGACCTCCAAATAAGACCTGAAAGAATAAGCTGTATAGAAGAAAACATCAGTACTAAACTTATAGACCTCAGGTTCCGGAAGGACTTTATAAACCTAACCTTAAAATGAAGGGAAGTAAAAGCAAAAATAAATGAACAGGACTGTATTGAACTAAAAAGCTTTTGCATAGCAAATAAAACCATCAGCAAAGCAAAGAGACAACCAACAGAATGGGAGAATATATTTGCAAGCAATACCTCTGATAAGGGGCTAATATCTAAAATATATAAAGAACTTTTAACAACTCAACAACTGACACTGGATGGTGAACATTTAATGGAACACATACATGATGTACTATAGAATTGTACACCTGGAATCTAGATAGTTCTTGTTAACTAATGTCATGCCAATTAGTCTAGCAATAATAAAAAAACCCACCCTGACAATTAAATTGAAAAGTGGGCAGAGGACTTGAACAGACACTTCACCTATGAAGACATACAAATTGCCAACAAATATATGAAGAAATGCTGAACTTCATTAACTATTGGAAAAATGCAAATCAAAACCACAATGACATACTACCTCACACCTGTTAGAATGACTACTATGTAGAAGACAAGGATCAGCAAGTACTGGACAGGCTGTGAAGGAAAAGGAACCCTCACACACTGCTGGTGGGAATGCAAATGGGTAAAACTGCTATAGAGAACAGTGTGGAGGTTTCTCAGAAAATTAGAATTGGAATTAACATATGACTTGGCAATCCCTCTTCTTCTTTATAAAACTATTAAGTTAAACTGTTCCTTTTGTTCACAGATTTCCTTTCTGAGATCATTCATCTCAACTATGGTGTTTTGCTAGTATGTTTTCATTTCTCTGAGAGCCTGTAGAATGGCTATTTTATCTTCTCTGTCATTTACTTCATAAATTTCTAGATCTATAAGATCCTTTTCTGAAAATTTTCATCTTCTTTCTGAGCAGCTTTAAATCCTAAGATATTCATATTGTTTGTTGTGTTCTTCATCTTTGTCATGAGGGCTTTATTTGCAGCAGAGCCCAGGAGATCATTTCATTTCTCTGATTAGTATTTTTGTGGTGTCTCTCTGTAGAGCAGACACTAGGTGGCACTGGGAGGCAAGTTTTGGGAGAGAAAGGAAGTGTTTAAGCCATATCTCTGGTCTCCAGTAGTGTTTGGAGGCCGGGCGCATTGATCCATGGTCTCTTTACTTCCTGCAGTTCATTGGTGAAGCTGCAAAACAAGTGAAAGTCTAACAAAATGCAAGCCAAGGCCACTCTGCCTCCTGCGTTTCACTGGGGAACTGAGGGAGACAGGCGGGACTGATGGGATACAGGTTGAGGCCATTCACATTGGTTGGGGTCAATTCTGTCAAATCAGTTCTTGTTCCTTCTCCAGTGTTTCACCCCTGGCTGTGTTTTAGTGATCCATTTCCAAGGCAACCACTGTGGGCAGAGTTTGCAGGAAGGAGCCCCAAACGCAGTACAAGCCAAGGGGGGTGCCACATGAGGGGGTTGTGCATGTGTGTGCACCACGAGCCACAAGGGTGCCCAAGGGTGCTGATTGCATAGGCGCCATGAGTCAAGGGTGTGGCCATGCTAGGGTGCCCCACTGATGCACGACTTGAGCTGGGTGGGTGCTGGGAGCCACAATACTGTATCTGGGGCCCCAATCCCATCTAGGGCAATTCAATGCCTCACTTGGATTCCTTTCTACTCACAGTTCAGAACTTGGCTTCCAGGTTTTGTCTCCTATATGCCACTTATAGGTCCAACTTCTTCATGGTCTCCTTGTGTTCTGTCGCTTTGGCTTCCACTCTTGTCACCACTTGGCCTCCCCCCTCTCCTATATTGTACTGCTCCCTGAATTCTTTCTAGTTCTTTTAGTTAGCTGCACTGGTGTTGGGTCACCATCTATTTCTGCTCCTTCCCTTCTCTCTCACTTGACCCCTTTCTCTAACCTTCAGGTGTTTTCTTGTGATGCATGGATTTCTCAGTTTTCTCTGTGCTACTCAGGGTTTTTCATGTTGGACTCTGGCCAGCCATTTAATTGTATTTTCTGGGAGAGGTTTTAGGGACCTCCTCTCTGGTCACCATCTTGCTGATCTCTCCTGAGGGGATTTTAATAAGCTAAAATAGTCATTATTTGCAGGTGACATAATACTATCTATAGAAAACCCCAAGGATTCCACCCCAAAATTTTTGAAACTGATAAATTAATTTAGTACACTAGCAGGATACAATATTAATATTTAGAAATCAGTTCCATTTTTATATAGCAATAACAAACTAACAGAAAATGAAATTAAGAAAAATTATATTAATAATTTTTTCAAAAAAATAAAATACTTAGAAATAATTTTAAGCAAAAAAGTAAAAAAAACCTACATTCAAAAAATTATACAGCTTCTCAAAAAGTTAAAAACAAAACTACCTTGTGACCCAGAAATTCCACTACTGGGAATTTATCCAGAGAAATCCAAAATACTAATTAAAAAAATATATGCATCCCTATATTTACCGCAGCACTATTCACAATAGCCAAAATATGGAAAAAACTCCAATGTCTATCAATACACTATTGAATAAAGAAATTGTGGTATATTTACCCAATTGAATATTACTCTGTCATGAAAAATAATGGGATCTTACTATTTGCAGCAACACAGATGGACTTAAAGTTTATTATGCTAAGTGAAATGTTAGACTGAGAAGGACAAGTACTATATGATCTGACTTACATGTGGAATAAAAAACAGAATAAATGAACAAATAAAACAAAAATAGACTCAAAATTACAGAGAACATATTGATGGTCGCTATATGGGAGAGAAGTTGAGGGATGGGTGAGAAAGTTGAAGAGATTAGGAAGTACAAATTCGTAGTTACAAAATAGTCACAAGGATGTGAAATACAGTGTGGAGAATATAGTCAATAATATTGTCAAAATCATGTATGGTGTCACATGGACACTATATTTATAGGAGAGAGCACTTCATAAATCATATAAATATCTACCCACTGTGTTGTATACCTGAAAATAATATTGAATGTCTACTATTATATATTCACAGGATATAGAGTATAGCATAGACAATATAGTTACTGATATTATAATAGTTATGTAAGATGACAGATGTGTAAAACTTTTGGGGTTATCAATTGTGAGGTTTGCAAATGTCTAATTATTATGTTCTTTGGTTAACCTGAAACTAATAAAAATGTTAAAAGATAAAATATAAAAAGAAAAGATAAGGTGGTGAATGAATAAGAAAACAATACCATTACATATGCTGCCTGCAAGAGACTCACTTTAGATTAAAAGACACACACACATGAAACTCAGAAAATAAAAGGATGGAAAAATATTTTATGGGAATGGAAACAACAAGACAAAAGTGTTTGCGTAGTAATACTTATACCAGACAAAATAAACATTAAAACAAAGGCTATAACAAGTGACAAAAAAGACCCGTAATCTCAATTCTGGTTATTTATGCCAAGATATGCAAAATGCTACCTAGAGGAAATGTGTGCAGCTATACATTTATTGCAACATAGTTGTCAATGGCAAAGCTGTGGAGGCAGCCTAGATGTCTATAGATGAATGAATAAATAAAGACTAGAAGGTACATATATACAATGAAATGTTGCTCAGCCATGGAAGGGAATGGGTTCTTGCCATCTGCAGCTGCATGAATGGACCTGGAGGGTATTTTGCTGAGTGGAGTGTCACCAGGGAAAGACAGATGCAATGTAACACTGCTTGTATGTGAAATCAGAAGAAGAAAATAAACAAGAAAACAAAACAGAATAAACATATGTGCAGAGAACATTTTGATGGTTGTCAGATGGAAGGGGAGTTGAGGGTAAAATAGGGAAAGAGGAGTTCCCTGATGGTGTAGTGGCTTAAGGCTTCGACGCTGGCGCTGTCAGCACTGCGGCCTGGGTTCGATTCCCAGTCAGGGAGCTACCCACATACCAAAAAGCAAAAAAAAAAATAGGAAAAGAGATTAAGAAGTACAAATTTGTTTTTACAAAGTAGTCTTGTGTTATAGGATATAACATAAGAAATATAGTCTATAATATTATAACTGTGAATGATGTCAGATGAGTACTAGATTTATTGGTGTGAAAGATGAGAGGGGGTTTGGTAGCACCATGAGAAATGTAAAGACAATAAAATATACAAATTTGTAGTTACAAAATATTCATAGGGATGTAAAGTAAAGCATAGGAAATATAGTCAATAACATGGTAATAACTAAGTTAGGGCCAGATGAGTACTAGACTAGTCAGAAGGAACACTTCTTAAATTATATAAATGTCACCACTATGCTATACATCTGAAGTTAACATAAAATAATATTGAATGTCAACTGTAATTAAAAATTTTAAAAAGAGGAAAAATTTTAAAAGAGGAGAAGGATTAAGAGGTTCAAATTTCCATGTAAAAAATTTTAATTCATGGGAATGTAATGTACAGTATAGAAAATATAGTCAATAATATTGAGATAGCATGGTACGGTATCAGATTGCTGCTGGATTTATCATGGTCATCATTTCTTTAGTACGTAAATGTTGAATAAATATAAAATATACCTGAAGTTAATATAATATTGTATGTTAGCTATATTTTAATAAAAATCTTAAAAAACCTATGAAAAGATGCCCAACATCACTATCATCACAGATGTGCAAATTAAAGTCACAATGAGTTAACACCTCACACTTGTCAGAATGGCTCGCATAAATAAATCAACAAAAATGAAGTGCTGGTGAGGATGTGAAAAAAAGAAAGAAACCTCACACACTTCTTGTATGATTACAAATTGGTGCAACTACTATGAAAAACTATATGTATGTTTCTCATAAATTTAAAAACAGAACTGCCTTATGACCCAACAATTTCACTTATGGATATTTATCTGAAGTAATAAAAAAAAGATATATGCACCCTCATGTTCACTGCAGCATATGTACAATAGCCAAGATATGGTAGCATTCTAAGTGCCCATCAGTAAAAGATTAAATAAAGCTGTATACACTGGAATATAATGTGGCTATAAAAATAATAAAATCTTAAATTTGCAACAACAGAGGTTGACCTAGAGAATATTATGCTAAGTGAAATAAGTTTGATAGAGAAAGATAAATACCATATGCTCTCACTTATAAGTAGAATCTTAAGAATAAAATAAATGAACAACTACAACAAAAACCAGAAACAGATTCAAAGACACGGAGAACAAACTAGTGATTGCCATATAAAAGGGGGCTTGAGAAACTAAGTGAAAAAGGTGAAGAAATAAAAAGCATAAATTGTTAATTACAAAATAGCCATGAGGATGTAAAGTACAGTGTAAGGAATATAGTCAATAATATTGTAATAACTATTTATAGTACCAGATGTGTACTAGACTTATCAGGGAATCACTTCATAACATATAAATGTCTAACCACTACCCTATACAACTCAAATTAATATAAAATAAAATTGAATTTAAACTATAATTGAAAAATAAATACATACATACATACACACAAATTGGTAGTTACATGATCATCTCAGGAATCTAAAATACGGTATAGGAGATATAGTCAATATAATGTAACCATGTATAGTGCCAGATGGATACTGGACAAATCAGGGTGACGATTTTGTAAATCATGTTGATGTCTGATCAAAAAGTAGCATAAAATAATGTTGAATATCAAGTGTAATTAAAAAAAAAACACTATAGAACAATATAAAACCAGATTGTTGACATTATTACAATACATTGATCTTATCAATTCTACTTGTACTCATTTGTGTAAAAGTAGAGTATTTAATTCTATACAATTCTTTCATATGTGTTGGTATGTTCCCACCACAGTAAAGATACAGAACAGTTTCTTCATCACAGAAATTCCTTCTGTTGACCTTTTATAAATACAGTCACCTCATGCTCTCTTACTGTCTAACCCTAGACTTCTGGAAACCATTAATATTACACACTTCTATAATGTCTTTATTTCAAAAAATGTTATATAAATGGAATCACACAGTATCTAAACTTTGGGGATATTTTCACTTTATAAAGCACTTGAATTATTCAAGTTGTATGTATCAAAATTTTTTTCTTTTCATTACTTTATGATATGAATGTACCCAAATTTGTTTAGTCACTCACTTATTGAAAGACATAATGGTAGTTTCCAGTTTGGGGCTATGACAAGTAAAGCTTCTATGAACATTTCTGTATAGGTATTTGTGTAAATGTAGATTTTCATTTCTCCAGGGAAAATGTTTTAAGTGCAATTTCTGGGTTGTATATAAATGCACATTGAGTTTATCAAGAAACTATAACTTTTTACATTCCCACCTGCAATATATCAGCAATCAAATTTCTCTGGATCCTCACCAGAATTTTGTGATGTTACTATTCACTTCAGTGATTATGACATCTCATTGTAGATGTTCATCTTTTATTTCAGTTACAGTTTATACTTAATAATATTTGATATCAGTTTCAGTTGTACAACATAGTGATTAAACATATATAATTTATGCAGTGATCTTCTTGATTAGTCTGGTACTACTCACCTGGCATCATATATAGTGGTTGCTACATTATTGACTGCATTCTGCTTGCTGTTCATTTACATTTTTCAAATGTGTAATGATGTTAAACATCTTTTAAAGTCTTTATTTACTATCTGTAAATCTTAAGTATAGTGTCTGGTCAGCATTTTGCCATTTTGAAATTATTATAATTTGAAATTCAAATTTTTATGTTGATTTTTGAGTACTGTTTATATATCCTAGATAATGGTATTTTGATGTACATTTGTTATATAAATATATTCAACCAGTGTACAGCTTGTTTTATAGCCTCCTAAAAGTACTTTCACAAAGCAAGAAATTTACATTTTGGTGTTCAGCTCATTTTCTTATGAATTATGCATTTGTTATATCTAAGAATTTTTTGCCTAGTCTTAAAACCTGAACAATGTCTTCTATGCATTATTTTCTTAATAATTTTTAAACAAAGATTTAAGTTCAAACCAAATTTACATTTAGAGAAAAGCTGTAGAAGTAGTAGAGAGTTTCTAAAGGTCCTACATCTATTTTCAATGAATATTGTTTTAACCATGGTACATTCATTAAAATAAAAAATGGGCATTGGTACAATATAATTAACTAAATTCCATACATTATTTGCATTTCAACAGTATTCATACTGTCTCTTTTCTATTCTAGGATCTAATCCAATAAATTATATTGCATTTAGCCATCACTTTCTTTTGGTTTTTTAAATTTATTTATTTATTTATTTATTATTTTATGTCTTATAGGGGTGACATTGATTAGTAAAAACCACATAGGTCCAAGGTGCACAAATACACAGGACATCCTCCATGTGCTATACCATGTGCCAATCACTCATAGTCAGCTCTCTCTCCATCACCACACATCTGTGTCCCTGTCCCTTCTCCCCCAACACCCTACCCTCTTACCCTCAAGTAACTACTAAATTATTGACTATGTCCATGAGTTTTGTGTCTTTCTTGCTTTCAATTTTATGTTAACAATCAAACTAAATTTCTCCATCTCTTTCTTTTATTTAACCCACTCTCCCATCCCTCCTCCCATCTTAAAGATGTGCCTCTAAAATTCTTTGTAGTATTGGTTTGGTGGTGATGTATTTCTTTGCCTTTTTCTTATCTGAGAGGCTCTTCCATTTTGAATGCTAGCCTTGCTGGATACATTACTCTTGGTTTTCATCATATTGAACATTTTCTGCCAATCCCTTGAAGTTTGTAAAGTTTTTGGTGGAAAATCAGCTGAGAGTTGAATGGGTGTCCATTTATAAGTTATTACATTCATTTATCTTGCGGTTCTTAGAATTTTCTCTTTTTCTTTAACTTTTGCCATTTTTAATTATGTGTATCTTGGTGTGTTCTTGTTGGGATCATCTTGTTTGGGATTCTCTGTGCATCTTGGATTTGTGTGTCTATGTCCTTCACCAGGTTAGAAAATTTTTCAGTCATCTTTTTTATGACTGAGTAATATTCCATTGTGTATATGTACCACAGCTTCTTTATCCAGTCATCTGTTGCACTGTGTTCTCACCACCAAAATTCATTTCTTTTTCTATCATCATATATATATATATAAATTCCCCTCTCTTTTTGCACCCCCCCTTCCATTTTATCTCTGGCTACTAATGAACTGTTTTCTGTGTCTATAAATTTTTATTTCTATTTTTATTGTTCTTTATTCCACACGTAAGTGAGATCATATAATATTTGTCTTTCTCAGTCTGACTTATTTTGCTTAGCATGACATCTTCTAGCTCCATCCATATTGTTGCAAAATATAAGATTTTATTCTTCTTTATGACTGAGTAATACTCCATTTTCTAAATGTACCACAGCTTCTTTACCCAATCATTTATTTATGGGCATTTGGGTTGTTTCTACAGTTTGGCTATTGTTAATAAAGCTGCAATAAACCTAGGGGTGCATATATTATTCTTAATTAGTGTTTTAAATTTCTTTGTATAAATACCAAGGAGTGAAATTGATTGATGATAAGGTTATTCCATTTTTAACTGTATTGAGGAACCTCTATACTGTTTTTAATCATGGCTGGACAAATGTACAGTTCCACCAACAGAACAAAAATCTTTTTTTTTCTCCACTTCCTTGCCAACACTTGTTGGTTGATTTGCTGATGAGAACCATTCTAGCAGGAGTAAGATTATATCTCATTGTGGTTTTGATTTGCATTTCTCTGATGATTAGTGATGTTGAACATCTTTTTATGTATCTTTTAGACTTGTGTATGTCCTCTTTGGAGAAAAGTCTATTCAGATCTTCTGTTCATTTTTCAATTGGATTGTTTATTTGTTTGGTGTTGAGTTGTAGGAGTTTCTTAGAAATTTGGGACATTAACCCTTTATTAAATGCCTCATTGGTCAATATTTTCTTTCATTCTTTTGGATGTCTTTTTGTTTCATTGATGGTATCTTTTTCTGTAAAAAAAAAAAATCTTTTAGTCTGATGTAGTCTCTTTTGTTTATTTGCTAAGGGTAATGCCTGAGAGGTTACTTCTTATATGTTTTTCTAGGAGTTTTATGGTTTCAGGATTATATTCAGGTTTTTAATTCATTTTCAGCTTGCTTTTTGTATATGGTATAAGAAGGTGGTTTAACTTCATTTGTTTGCATGTATCTGTGCAGTTTTCCCAGCATCATTTGTTGAAAACACTCTCTACTCTAATGTAAATTTTTGCTTCCTTTTTCTTAGATGAGTTTGCCATATAGACATGGATTTATTTCTGGAATCTCTATTCTTTTTCATTGATTTATGTGTCTGTTTTTATCCCAATACCATGCTGTTTTTATAACTGTGGCCTTATAGTATAATTTGATGTCTGGTAGCATGATTCCTCCATTTTTTTTTGTTTTATTTCTCAAGGTTGCTGTGGCTATACTAGGTCCTATGATTCCATATAAATTTTAGGATTATATTTCTGTGAAGAATGCTATTGGTATTTTGATGGAAATTGCATTGAATGTATAGATTGCTGTGGATAGCATGAACATTGTAACTATATTAATACTTTCTATTCATGAGTATGGTACGTGTTTTCATTTATTTGTGTCTTATTTTTACTTCTGCCTTCAGTATCTTATAATTTTCTGAGTACAGGTCTTTTACTTCTTTGGCTACATTTATTCCTAGGGATTTTTTATACAATTGTAAATGGGATTATTTTCTTAATTATTATTTTTGCTAGTTTGTTATTAATGTATAAGAATGCAACTGATGTCTGTATGTGCATTTTGTATCCTGCTACTTTATTAAATTCATTAATCAGTTTAAAATTTTTGGGGTAAAATCTCTGGGGTTCTTTTTATATCGTATCATGTCATCTGCAAATAATGGTAGATTTACTTCTTTTTTTCCGGTTTGTGTGCCTTTTATTTGTTTTTAATTTCTGATTGCTATGGTTAGGACTTCCAGTACTATGTTGAATAAAAATAGTGACATTGGGCATCCTTGTCTTGTTACTGATCTTAAGGGGGATGTTCTTAGCTTTTCCCCATTGAGTATGATGTTAACAGTGGGTTTATCATATATAGCTTTTATTAAATTAAGATATGTTTCTTTTATTCCCACTTGGTTGAGAATTTTTATCATTAATGGCCACAGAATTTTGTCAAATGCTGTTTCTGCATCTATTCAAATGACCATATAAGTTTTATTTTTAATTTTTTAATGGAGAGTATCACGTTAATTAAGTTACAGATATTGAATAAAACTTACATTGCAGGAGTGAATCTCACCTAATCATGGTGTATGGTTTTTTTAATGTATTGTTTAATTCAATTTGCTAATATTTTGTTGAGGATTTTTACATCTATGTTCATTAGGAATATTGGCCTGTAGTTTTGTTTTTTTTTTTTTAATAACATATTTGTCTGGTTTTGAAATCACGGTAATGCTGGCCACATAAAATGAGTTTAGGAGCCTGCCCTCTTCAGGGAATTGTTGAAATACTTTGAGAAGTATAAGGGTTAATTCTTTTTTGAATGTTCAGTCAAATTCACCTGTGCAGCCATGTGGTTTAGGACTTTTATTTGTTGGGAGCTTATTGATTATTGGTTCAATTTCATTGTTAGTAATTTGCCTATTTAAATTTTCTGGTTCTTCTTGATTTAACTTTGAAAGTTTGTATGTTTCCAAGAATCTATCCAGTTCTTTCAAATTGCCATTTTTTGTGTGTGTGCATAGTTGTTCATAGTATTTTCTTATAATTATATTTCTGTGGTGCCTGTTGTCACTTTTTTTCTTTCATTTTTGATTTTATTTATTTTGGTCTTCTCTCTCTAATTCTTGAAGAGTCTGGTTAAGTGTTTGTCAATTTTGTTTATCTTTTCAAAGAACCAGCTCTTGTTATCATTGATCTTTTTTATGGTTTTCTTAGACTCAATTTCCTTTATTTCTTCTCTGATTTTTATTATCTTTTTCCTTGTGTTCATTCTGAGTTTTGTTTGCTATTCTTATTCCAGGTGCTATTCTTATTCTTAGGTGTTAGGTTAAACTATTTATTTGAGATTTTTCTTATTTCTTTACATAGGCCTGCATTTCTATGAATTTCTCTCTCAGGACTGCTTTTGCTGTGTACCATAGATTTTGGGTAGTTGTATTTTCATTCTGGTTTGTCTCAAAATATCTTTTAATTTCCATTCATTGTTTTGTAGCATAGTTTTAAGACTTAATGCATTTATGTGCTTTTCAGTTTTTTTCTTACAATTGATTTTTAGTTTTTATACTGTTGTGATCACAGAGGGTACTTGATATTATTTCAATTGCCTTAAATTTATTGAGGTTTGTTTTGTGGCATAACATATGGTCTGGTTTAGAAAATGTTCCATGTGCATTTAAAAATTAGGTATATTCTGCTGCTTTGGGATGTAATGCTCTAAAATTATCAATTATTAATAAATCCATCTGCCCTAGCATGCCATTTAAGGCCACTGTATTCATGTTGATTTTCTATCCAAAAAACCTGTCTAATGTTTTCAGTGGGGTGTTAAAATGCCCTACTATCATTATGTTACTATTGCTTTATGTATTTAGGTGCTCCTATGTTGGATGCATAAATGTTTACAAGAGTGACGTCCTCTGTTGGACTGGTACCTTTATAATTGTGTAATTTCCTTCTTTGTCTCTTGTTATAGTCTTGGTTTTAGAATTTAATATGTCCAATATAAGTACTGCTACTTCAGCTTTTATTTAATTTCATTTCCATGAAATATTTTTTTCCATCTTTTTACTTTCAGTATATGTGTGTGTTTCCTTCTGAGGTGAGTCTCCTGTAGACAGTACATGCCTGACTCTTCCTTTCTTATCCATTCAGCTACCCTATGTCTTTTGATTGAAGAATTCAATTTATTTGCATTTAAATTGATTATTGATAAGTACATAGCCGTCACCATGTTACTATTCATGTTTTCATTTACTTTTTTGCATGTTTTTTTTTTTCTTGTGCTTAAAGAATTCCCTTATAGCATTTCTTGTAACACCTGCTTAGTGGTATTGAATTACTTTAGCTTTTTTTTTAAATCTGGGAAGTTCCTTATCTCTCCTCCAATTTTAAAAGATAGCTTTGCTGGGTAGAATAGTCTTGATTGTAGGCCCTTGTTTATCTCTACTTTGAGTATTTCCTGCCATTCTCTTATGACCTGCAAGATTTCTATTCAGAAATCCACTGATAATCTTATGAGAGCTGCCTTGTCTGTAAGTTGTTGTCTTTCTATTGCTGATTTTATTCTCTCTTTGTCTTTAACCTTTGCCATTTTCATTATGATGTGTCATGGTATGGGTCTGTGTGTATTCATTTTAATTGGCATGCTCCATGCTTTTTGGTTTTGTGTGTTTATTTCTTAGCTAGTTTAGAAAAATTTTCAGTCATTATTATTTCAAACAGGTTCTTGATCTCTTTCTTTCTCTCTTTTCATTTTGATAACCCTATACCATATGTGTTGTTACACTTGATTTGGCCCCAGAGGTCCCTCAGGCTATCCTCAGTTTTAAAAATTCTTCCTTCTATTTGCTCTTCCAATTGAGTATTTTCTGCTACCTTGTCTTCCAGATCACTGATTCTATTTTCTGCTTTATATACTAGGTTTGAACAACAGTAATTGCAGTTTTCTTCATTATTGAAATTTGCCATTTGATATTGGAATACATTCTTAAATCAATGTTGTTATGTTATACATAATTTTAATGTACATTTTAAATTTTTTTGCTAATGACATATTACTTGCTATTTATTTTATATTTATTTTAGACTATGAAAATAATGTTAGACAATAAGCAAAGTAAAGAGATTTTCTTATTTGAGTTCAAAATGGGTTGTAAAGCAGCGAAGACAACTTGCAACAACAATACATTTGGGTCAGAAACTGTTAATGGATGTATGGTGTGGAGGTGGTTCAAGAAGTTTTGCACAATAGATGAGAGCTTTAAGGATGAGGAGCATAGTGGACATTCATCAGAAGTTGACAATGACCAATAAAGAGCTGTCATCGAAGCTGATCCTCTTACAATGACACGAGAAGTTGCTGAAAAAGTCAACATCAATGATTCTAAGGTCATTCACATTTGAAGCAAATTGAAAAGGTGAAAAAGCTCAGTAAATGAGTGCCTCATGAGCTGACTGGAAATGAAATAAATTGTCATTTTGAAGTGTTGTCTTCTTTTACTCTGTGCAACAACAATGAACCATATTTTGATCAGATCGTTATGTATGAAAAAAAGTGGATTTTAAATGACAACTGGAAATGACCAGCTCAGTAGTTGGACTGAGAAGAAGCTTCAAAGTACTTCCCAAAGCCAAACTTGTGCCAAAAAATTATGGTAACTGTTTGGTGGGCTGCTGCCAGTCTCCTCCACTATAGCTTTAAGAATCTTGGTAATGATTTCAAAGACATGGGAAGTAAAAACAAAAATAAATGAATGGGACTATATTAAACTAAAAAGCTTCTGCACAGCAAAAGAAAGCATCAACAAAGCAAAGAGACAGCCAACTGAATGGGAGAAAATTTGCAAACAATGCATCTGATAAGGGTCTAATATCTAAAATATATAAAGAACTTAGATGACTTAACAACAAAAAAAATCAAACAACCCAATTAAAAACTGGGCAGAGGAACGAAACAGACACGTCTCCCACAAAGAAATACAAATGGCCAGCAGACATATGAAGAAATGCTCATCCTCATTAGTTATCAGGAAATGCAAATCAAAATCACAATGAGATACCACCTCACACCTGTTAGAATGGCTATTATCAAGGCAAGGAATAACAAGTGCTGGAGAGAATGTGGAAGAAAAAGAACTCTTGCACACTGCTGGTGGGAATGCAAATTGGTACAACCACTGTGGAAGACAGTGTGGAGGTTCCTCAGAAAATTGGGAATGGAGTTACCATATGACCCAGCAATCCTCCTTCTGGGGATTTACCCAAAAATTTGAAAACCTTAGTCAACAAATATTTATGTACCCCAATGTTCATTGCAGCACTGTTCACGGTGGCCAAAACATGAAAACAACCAAAGTGCCCTGTGACAGATGACTGGATAAAGAAGCTGTGTACATATACACAATGGAATATTACTCAGCTAGAAGAAAAGATGAAATACTGCCATTTACAACAAAATGGATGGACCTGGAGATCATCATGCTAAGCAAAATAAGCCAGACAGAAAAAAAAAAAAAACTCTATGACTTCACTCATATGAGGAATATAAAACTGAAAGCAACAAAGAAAAAAATGAACAAACAAATCATCCATGGACACAATCAACAGTTCAAGGTTTATTTGGGGACAGGTGGGGAGGGGATGAAAGAAGGGGGAGGGAATGGGAGAGGAGGGAGGGGAAGCTAAATATATGATCATGGAAAGAGAAGTCACATTAGGTGGTGAACTTATTATACAAGTTGATAATGCACTGTAGAATTGTACGCCCAAAACCTACGTAATCCTTGCTAACAGCTGTCACCCCAATAAGTCTAACAATAAAAATAAATTTTAAAAAATTACAAAAAATAGAAAAAATGAAAGAAAAAATATAAAATTAAAAGGAAAAAATTTCAGGTAAGCATCGTGATAGAAAATGAGAAAGAGTAAGGAGAAAAAAGTCGAATTAAAAAGAAAGAAAAACATATTTTAATTTTTTCTCTCTTCTTGTTGCTTGTAGCACACTTTTCATTGCCCTGGAGGAGTAGCAGTGTGTCTCCAAAACCTCCCTGGAGAGTTGTTGACAGTTGCAACTACTAAAAATTCTGCAAAAAATGTCTTTCCCTACTAGTTGGATGGGGCCAATCACTGAGCCAACGGGAGTTGAATCAGACAAATCTCCAAAGTTTCTAACTACACTTTGACAGAGAGAAAAGAAAAAAAAACAACAGAAAAAAATAAAGAAAGTGCTAATATTAATAAAAATTTAAATTAAATTAATAAAAACTAAAATAGAAATATAAAACAATGTAAAAACAGACATTAGGAAAGAGTAACGATAAAAGAAACTTACAGAAAAAAAATAAAAGGATAAAAGAATAATTGAATAATTTTTGGAAAGTCCAGTAGTTTTTTACTTTTATCTCACCCTGAGCTGTACAGGGGATGTGGCAGAGGGAGCAGAAGAGTAGTAATGATCTCTCCAGAGTGAGCAGCCGACAGCCTTTTCTGCTTCAAATTGAAAAAATAAGAAAAAGCAAAAAACAAAGCAAAACAACAATTAAATACTAGGGCAAGGCTGATCGCTCTGCTGCCCTGGATGCCCCACAGGGTGGGAGGGGTACAGCTCTGGGTGATCTGGGTGAAATTTCAGGCTCTCTGTGTTTTTTTGCAAGAACCATTTTCTTTCAAGAGTTTTGAGGCTTTTTTCCTGCTGTTGACAGCTTGGCTTCACCACATTTCTTTTTTCTGACTGGTTCAGAGGGGTTGCCTGGAAGGGTGGGGCTGCTTGCTCCTCTGTTAAAAACTTGTTAAGACTTGTTTCTGCAGCTGGTAGGGTGGGCTGGGTGCTTAGTAGCCTACAGCACCCTTTGTGATGTAGTTTAAGCTGTTATTGGCATGGTTCTTCGGGTGTCTAGTGAGCATGCATGGATTTTGTTAGATTGCTGAGGTATGAGGGTTGGTCTTTTTGAGAGGGTTTAATAAAGAAAATAATGGCATCCTGCTATGTGCCACACTTGTGAGAACTCAATGTTTAAACAGTGGGATCCGCTGACCTCCACCACAAAAACCTCACAGCTCATGCCTTCCTGATATGTCTCTGATACCTCCAGTGATGGTGTCCTCCACTGCACAATAGGAGAGTGTGGTAAGCAGCCAAGCTGGTGCATGCATCTCACAGGAAAGCACTGGGACTTCTGGCCAACCTCTGTCTCACTGACACAGATAGAATTCCCAGTGATTTTCACTGCCAGATGCAACAAGTTCTCCTCCCTTCTGCACAAGGCTCTTGGGCTGAGAGGGGGAGCCCAGCAGGAGCTCCACACCTCACTCTTCTGTGGGACACCCTGCACCTGAGGTTTCCCTCCCAGAGCTTCTTCACTATCTGTGGGTTTGAGGTTACCCTTTTTCTTTTCCAGTCTCTATTGGGCTTTCTTTTGCTCAATCAGTCCTTCAATGTTTCCCAAGGTTTACTGTTCCCCTACCTATCTGCAACCTTGATGTGATCCAGGGAGGCTGTAGATGCCGCAGCCACCTAATCTTCCATCTTCCTCTCTCTCCTCTACTTTCTGTTTGTTTTGATAGTAACTATTGGAATGGATGCAAGCTGGTATCCTCTTTCATTTTTAATTTGTATTTTCTTAATGATTAATGATATGGGTATCTTTTCATGTTCTTATTTGATCATTTGCACATCTAGGAGAAATTTTTATTCATGTGCTTTGCACATTTTTTGACATTTTAAATATTTTAATTGCTGTTTTTATATAACAAGATAAAGAATGATGTGAAGTTGTTCTCTGGCTCTTCCTTTTCTATCCTCTACTGGTTTGCAAAGGGGTTTAAATAATTATTTGTGCATTATGAAGTAATAAATTATTATCTTTTGATCCTTTCATGACATGCATGCCTGTGGTTGTTTTCTTAGTTACCTTGAGAATAGTATTAATCGTGTTTAAATTTTTGTGAAAGATTCTGGAATCCATACACAAATTTGCTGTAAAGGTGGAAGATAAATAAAACTTACTCTCTCAGGATCTTCAATTTAAAACAAAAATATGTAGGTGTATGTCAATTCAATTTTCTTTTTCTAATTACAGAAGTGTTTTTTATTAAATTTATTAAGGTAACCTTTGTTAGTAAAATTTATAGTTTTCATGTGTACATTTTATAATACATTATGTATATATTGCATTGTTTGATCACCACTCAGTCAGATATCTTTCCGTCACCATATGTTTGATCCCTCTGCCCCTCTTGCTTCTACCACCTTCTCAACCTTTACCTTTTGTTAACCACTGCTCTGTTGTCTGTTTCTATGAGTTTTGTTTCTTTGTTTGTTTTATTCCTCTGTTACTTTAAGGTTTATATTCCACATTTGATAGAAGTCATATATATCTTTATTTTTCTGTCTGACTTATTTTGCTTAGCATGATAATCTCAAGATCCATTCATGTTGTTGCAAATGGCAGTATTTTATCTTTTCTTATATCCAACTAACATTCCATTGTGTATCTAATCATCTATCATACAATACTTGGGTTGTTTCCATACTTTGGCCACCATGAATTATGCTGCAATAAACATCAAGGTACATATGTCTTTGCAAAATATAAATTTTCAGATGGGGGGGTAGATACCCAGAAGAGGGATTGCCAGGTCAGGCGACAATTCCTTTTCTTTTTTTTAATTTAAGAAACATCCATACAGTTTTCCATCATGGCTATACCAATTTACATTTCCACCAGCAGTGTATGGGGGTACCTTATTCTCCACAGCCTCTCCAACACTTATTTTTTTGTTGTGTTGATGATAACTATTCTAACAGGTGTGAAGTAGTGTCTCATTGTAGTTTTCATTTGCATTTTTCTAATAAGTAGTAAAGTTTAGCATTATTCCATATATCAGGTGGTCATTTATATTTATTTTTGAGAAAAGTATCTGTTTACGTCCTGTGTCAATTTTTTAACTGTGAGAAGCTTTTTATTTTGATAAAGTCTCATTCATTTGTTTTTTTCTTCTACTTATTTTACTTTTGAGGTTAAACTCATAAATTCCTCCCTGAAACCAAGATCTATAACTGAAATAACTATGCAATTTATTATTTCAGGTCTTATATACACTTTGAATTAATTTTGGTATTTGGAATGATCACAGGCAAGATCCAATATTTTACATGTGGCTTCCCAATTTTTCCAGCACCATTAATTGAAGAGGCATTGTAATCTCCATTGTACATTTTCAACTTCTTTGTTGAAAAGTATCTGCCCATATACCTGTGAGTTTATTTCTGGGGTTTCAATTTTATTAGATAAGTTTGTGTGTCTGTTTTTTGTTTGTTTATTTGTTTGTTTGTTTTTGCCAATACCATGCTGTTTTGATTAATTTTGCATTGTAGTATAAATTGAAATCAGGGAGTGTGATACCTTGAGCCTTGTTCTTTTTTCTTAGTATTGCTTTGGCTATTTAGATTCTATTGTGATTCCATACAAATTTGATGATTATTTTTTTATTCTTTGAAAAAAGTGTTGGTGGGATTATGATGGGGATTGCATTAAATTTGTATATTTCTTTGGGTAATATGTCCATTTTAAGTATGCTTATTCTTCCAATCCATGAACATAAAATATCTTTTCATTCCTTTGTGTCTTTTTCAGTTTTTTAAATAATGTTTTATACTTTTCACTGTATAGGTCTTTCATATTATATGTTAAGCTTATTCCTAGGTGTTTTATTTATATTTTTTGCAATTGCACAGGTATTTTTTCATTTCTTTTACTGAAGTTTCATTGTTAGTATATAAAATGTAATACAATTTTATACATGAATATTATATCCTGTGACTTTACTGTATTTTCTTATAGTTTCCAATAGCTTTTTGGTAAAGTCTTTAGGCTCTTTATATTTAAAAAATCAACTCATCTGCAAAAAGTGATAATTTAACTTATTTATTTTTTATTTTATTTTATTTTATATTTTGCTTTTTGGTATATGGGTAGCTCCCTGGCTGGGAACCGAACCCAGGCCACAGCGCTGACAGTGCCAATGCCAAAGTCCTAAGCCACTACACCACCAGGGAACTCCCCATTAACTTATTTATTCTTAATTTCAATGCAATTTATTTATTTCTCTTGTGTTATTACTCTGGCTAGCACTTTCAATACTATGTTGAATAACTGTGGTAATAGGGGGCATCACTTCCTTGTTTCTGATTTTAAAGGAAAGGGTTTTAGTTTTCCACCATTTAATATGATATTATCTGAGATTTGTTGTATATGGTCTTCATTATGTTGAGAGGTATTTTCCTTCTATACTCATTTTAAGTGTTTTGATCATAAATGAATGTTGTATCTTGTCAAATACTTTTTCTGCATCAGTTGATATAATTGCATGGCTTTATTTTTTGTTTTGTTTATGTTGTGTATCATATTGATTGATTTGTTACGTTGAACTCTCCTTGTTCCCCTGGAATGCACCCTATTTGATAGTGATGTATAACTTTTTAATGTATTGTTGCATTCAATTTGTTTGTATTTTGTTTAGAATTTTTGTGTCTGTGTTCATCAGAGATAATGCTCTGTAGTTTACTTTTTTGTGTTATTCTTACCAGGCTTTGGTAACTGGATAAAGAGCCTCATATAATGAGTTAGAAATTATTGTTTTTTGGAGTTTGAGGAGAAGCAGTAATAAATCTTTTTTATATGTTTGGTAGAATTCACTACTGAAGCCATCTGGTCCTCAACTGTTGCATTTGGGAAGATTTGAAATGATGTTTCAATTTTCTTACTGTTGATTAATCTTTTTAAAATTTTCAGTTGTAAGTGTTTCAGTCTAGGTAAGCTATATGTTTCAAAAACTTGTGCATTTTTTCTAGATTATTGAATTTGGTGGCATACAGTCCTTCATAATATTTTCTTATGATCCTTTGTATTTCTGTAGTATCTGTTGTAGCTTCTCTTTTATTTCTTATTTTGATTACTTGTGTCTTTTTTTTCACCTTAACTGAGTCTACCCAGCATTTTGTCAAATTTATTAATCTTTTCAAAGAATCAGTTTCTTGTTGCATTAATTTATTCTATTGTCTTTTTATTTCTATTTCCTTTACTTGTGCTCTAATTTTTATTATTTCTTTTCATTTGCTGAACTCAGATTTTATTTGCTCTTTTTTCCCCCTAGTTTGTAAAGATGTAATGTTAGGTGGTTTCTTTGAAATTTTCTTGTTTTTTGAAATAGGCTTGAAATTATATATATATTTTTCACTGCAGTTCAATTATTTTGATATAATGTGCGTTTATTCTCATTTATTTATCTGTATTTTTTGATTTTTTAATTTCTTTTTTGACCCAGTTGTTCTTTAATGCCATATTATTTGATATTTATGTATATGTGTTTTTTCCACCTATTTTTTTTTCCTTTTTGACAGTTGCGCTTTAGTTTCAAAGTCTTTTGGTTAGAAAATATGCTTAAAAAAAAAGAAAATATGCTTGGTATAATTTTAATCTTCTTAAATTTGCTGAGGCTAGTTTTTTGTCCCAGCATATGGTCTATTTTCAAGAATGTTCTATGTGTATTAGAAAAGAATGAAGAGTGTTGTGTTCTAGAATTAAGTGTTTTGTAAATGTCAATTATTTTCATTTTTTAAATATTTTGTTTAAGGCTGATATTTTCTTATCGATGTTCTGTTTTGATGGTCAATCTATTGTTATCAATAGAGTGTTAATTCTCCTAATATAATTGTCTTTTTTCTCAGTTTCTCTCTTTAGTTATTTCTGTAAGTAGTTGCTTTTTGTGTTTATTGGTGCTTCCTGATTGGGGGCATATAAATTAATAAGTATCATGTCTTCTTGTTTTATTGTCCTCTTAATAATCATGGAGTGTCCCTCTTTATCTCCTGTTACTTTTTTAACCTAAACTCTATTTTATCAGGTATAAGTAAGTCTATACCTACTATTCTCTGGATATCATTTGCTTGGAGTGTCATTTTCCACTTTGTGAATTCATGTTGGTTTTTGTGGCCAAGTTATGTCTCATGAGGCAGCATATGGTTAGGTTTTGTTTTTGAGTCAATCTGCTACCCTGTGCCTTTTTATTCATGAGTTAATTTCACTCACATTTAGGGCTATTATTAATAAATATAACCATTTTATCTTTTGTTTTCTGGTAGCTTAGTGTTGTCATTGTGTTTTTGCCTTTTTGTTTCTGTCTGTTATTTTTGTTTGCTGGTATTCTATGATTTTTTTTTATTCCCCTCTTTTATATTATATGTTTCAGTTCTGGTTTATTTTATTTATATTTTTTGAGTGGTTACCACTCAATTTATGTAAAAGAAAGTTTCATATATACAGTATTTTTTTTCTTAAGCATGCTTCTTAGTTCCATTTACCTTTGCAAATTCAGACCTTTACTTTTTCCCCTTTTATGTTTTTGTTGTCACAAAATATTCCTATTTATGCTGTCAGTTGATTTCTGAGTTACAATAGGAAGTTGTCCTCTTATTCGTTTTTTTAACATGTTTTTGTCTTCCTTACTCTTTACCATATTTTTAAGTGCATAGTACCCTATTCTGTGTAAATGTTGCCATTTTCTGCTTTGGTCTGTTAGTAATCTTGCTCATGATTTTGTATCTCTTTTACTTTTTGTTTCAGGTCAAATAGCCTTGTTTTGTATTTCCTGTAATGCAGGCCTTGTGGTGGAAAATTTCTTAGTTTCTGTACATATGCAATTTTTTTCTACTTCATATCTAAAATTAATTTACCTGGGTATATTATTTATGGCTGGTAACTTTTTACTTTAATATTTCAATATTTTATTTCACTTCTTCTGGCTTGTAGAGTTTCTTCTGAGTAGTCTGATGATAATCTAATAATCTTTTCTTTATTAGTTACAGTCTTTTTTTCCATGGCTGCCTTGAGAATTTTTCCTTTGTTATTAGTGTTAAACTTTGACAGTTTAAATATGTAGTGCCTTGAAGAAGCATGTTGAGATTGTGGTGCTTAGATGTTCCATTTACTTCTTGGATTAAAGAATCCATTCTTTTCTTAGATTTGGGAAGTTCTTGTTAACTATTTTTTAAAAATACTCTATCTGTGCTTTTTTTCTTTTTTTTTCTTTCTGGTATACCCATTATTTATATTTTGTTCTTTCTCATAAAGTCAGATAGTCTTTGTAGAATTCTTTTATTTCTATTAACTCTTAAATCACTCTGTTGTTTTTTCTGCATAACTTCCCATATGTGATATCACTACTTTTTTCCTCCATCTGGTCAGTTGTGTTTCCTAAGCTAGCTATTTCATTCTTCATCTCTTTTATTGAGTTCTTCATCTCCAAAATTTCTATTGGGTTCTTTTTTAAAATTTCAGTTTCTCTGGTGAAATACATTTTGTTGTTGATTTTATTTCTGTTTATTAAACTGCCTTCCTGAGTTTCCCTGCCTACTTGAGAGCAAAAGAGAGATCTTCAATATCTACCTGCTGCAGAATCCACACTTATAGATACATGCCCAGGAAGAGAAACACATCAGTCCTATGAATAACCAATGAAACAAAGCTGCTCAAAACAAAAATAAAATACATCCAGAAAATAAACTTAAAAACATGAAAATATATGACTCAATTAAAATTTCTGATTTAAATATCTGCTAAGAAACATGTAATGAGTGATAAACATATGTCACTACTCTCCTGTACCTAAAGATACTGCTCTGCTGTACCTAAAGATACTAAAGATACTAAAGACAAATAAGATTTCAAATTTATTCAAGAATTTTATTAATGTTTTATAGGAGAATCCAGCAAATAGAGCAACAAGAAGAACACAATGAGATAAAAACTATTTAGAAATGTCCACATGACACTGTGGAAGTACAGAGACCTGCCAATTAGTAATCTAGTTTAGAAGTTCAAGGATTTTTTTTCCTTTATAATACAAATAGATCTATTAAACAGTGGAGTGTTTTCTTATACATAAGAAAGTGAGATTTTTGTAATTGGAAATTTGCAAGACATTTGCTCATTTCTGAAATGTCCACTTAGGGATTTAGTTAATGCTTAAAAGTTTTTCACATTTACTTCCATCTAAAATATCCATGGAGATATTTCATCCACACCAAAATGTCCTTGATTCATGGTAGTATTTCTAACTTATTGATTCTGTAAACAAAATTACAAATAAATGTTATAGGCTATTTGAACCCAGGGACGTATTTTAACCAGGAATGTTCTTTGTTTGCTGTTGGTTTTGTGTTTTCAATATTTTTTTCAATTACAGTTTACATGCAATAAAATACTAGCTTCAGATGTAAAACATACAAAATGGAAACTTATAAGACTTATGAGGTAATAATCTCAACAAATATCTAGTACTCATTTGTCACTAAACATAGTTACTATATTGTTGACTATATTCCCTATGCTATACTTTATATCCCCATCTGGAAATCATCAAAATACTCTGTAACTACAAGTTTATTACTGTTTCATTTCTTCATTTATTTTGGTCTTTAAATTTTGAATATAAATTAAATTATATGGCATTTGATTTTTCCTGTCTGACTTAATCCACTCAGCACAATACCCTCTAGGACTGTCCATGTTGTTGCAATTGGCAAGATTTTAATTTTTATGGCAGAATCATATTACATTATACGTATGTACCACCTTTTTTATTCATTCATGCATTAATGAGAACCAGGTTGGTCCCATAGCTTGGCTATTAAAAATAATGCTACAATGAATATATAGATGCGCATGAGTCTTTGAAGTGGTATTTTGGTTTATTTTCAATAAATACATAGAAGTGTGGTTACTAACTCATTCTTTCTCTCTTGTTATAGCCTTTGTTTAAAGTTTACTTTTTCTGATATAACCATTATTATTCCATATATTCTTTTCTCATTTTCATTAAATATTATTTTTTATTCCTGTACTTTTAGTCTGTTTGTAATTTTGAATTTGAAGTGAGTCTTTTCTAGGCAGCATATGAGGTCTGACAATTAAGTTCACATACTTGGCACTGTATGCTTGGTCCAGCACTGTTCAAATGACTAGCTTGGT
This sequence comes from Lyroderma lyra, assembly GCA_004026885.1. Lineage (NCBI taxonomy): Eukaryota > Metazoa > Chordata > Mammalia > Chiroptera > Megadermatidae > Lyroderma > Lyroderma lyra. The sequence continues at coordinate 114,157 of PVJL010004393.1, forward strand.
AAGGTTTCATAACCTTGGTATATCTGTGTCTCACAGTTGTGTTTGTGTTGATGTGTGGCGGTGTCTTGCTGAGTGGCATTCATTATTCTTGTTGCATGTTTTCATGTCTTATTATGAGAATGTCAGAGCTTGATTTAGAGCAAGAAACAAATATTAAATTTCTTGTTAAACTTGGCAAGAATGGAAGTGAAATCAGGGACATGTTAGTCCAAGTTTATGGGGATAATGCCATTAATAAAATGGCGGTGTACAAATGGGTTAAACATTTTTCTAAGGGGAGAGAAAGTGTCACTGATGAAAAGAGGTAAGGGAAGCTAGTAAAGAGCAGAACTAATGAAAACATTGCAAAAATTCATTGAATTGTAAAACAAAATATTTGGCTGACCGTGATAAACATAGCAGACCAAGTAAACATAGAGAAAGTGTTACAAAGATCCTTTCTGAAAATTCTAGCATTAAAAAGGTGCATGCAAAAATGGTCCTAAAAGATCTCACCAATGAACAAAGCAAAAGAGAGTCAAAGTTTGTCAAGAGCTTTTGGAGAAGCAAGAGAATGTTTTGGGTTGTGTTATCACCAGTGATGAAACTTGAGCGCACCAATATAACGCTGAAACAAAGCATCAAAGTGCACAATGAAAGTCAGCCAATTCTCTATGACAAAAAAAGTTCCACCAGTCAAAATCAAGACTCAAAATTATGTATCTTACCTTTTTTGTTATCAGAGGAATTGTTCATTATGACTTTTTCTCAACTGGGTAAACAATTAACCAAATTTACTATTTAGAAGTGCTGAAAAGGTTACATGAAAAAGTTCCATGGAAACGACTGGAACTTTTCACCAACAACTCATGACTGTTGCATCATGACAATGTACCAGCTCACATGGCACTGTCTGAGGAAGCCTTTAGCCAGTAAACAAATAACTGTATGAGAAAACCCTCCCTACTCACCTGACCTGGCTCCCAATAACTTTTTTTCTTTATGCAAAGATAATGAAAATATTGAAAGAAAGACATTTTGATGACATCGAGGACATCAAGGGTAATAAGATGACAGCTCTGATGGCCATTCCCAAAAAATAATTCCAAAATAACTTTGAAGGGTAGACTAGGCACTTGCTTCAAAGCAAAGCTTCCCAAGGAGAGTACTTCAAAGGTGACCCTAGTGATATTCAGCAACGAGGTATATAGCACTTTAGTAGGATGAATTCGTAAACTTAATTGTCATATCTCTTATGTAAGGGTTTTGTTATCTTTTCCATTTAGCCATTCTACATATTTAAATTGAAGCATTTAATTTATTTACATTGAAAGTAATTATTGATTGATATGTGGTTATTCGCATTTTATTATTTATATTATTCTCCTCTTCCTTCTCTTCCTCCTCCTTTTTCTTCTCCTCGTCTTCCTTTTTTCTCCTCCTTTTCTTCTTTTTTCTTCTCCTCCTTCTTCTCTTCTTTTTCCTTTTTTTCTTCCTCTTCCTCCTTTTCTTCCTCCTCAAACTTTCATCTTTCTTCTCTCTTTGTTGTTTTTATTTCCTTCTCCTTCTCCTTCTTCTTCTTCTTTTTCTCCTCCTCCTCCTCCTCCTCTTTCTTATTCCTCTTCTCCTTTTCCTCCTTTTTTTTCTAGGATCCCCTTTAACTTTTCTTATAATATTGGTCTGGTGGTAATTAACTCCTTCAGCTTTTTATTGTCTGGAAAGTTTCTTATTTCTTCTTCAATTTCAAATGATAGCCTTGTTGGTAGAGTACTCTTGGATGTAGGGTCTTGCTTTTAATCACTTTGAATCTTTTATACCAATTCATTTTGGCCTGCATAGTTTCTTTTTATTATGTTTTTTTAAATTCATTTTTATTGTTAGACTTATTGGGGTGACATCTGTTAGCAAGGATTACATAGGTTTCAGGCATACAATTCTACAGTGCATTGTCAACTTGATGTATAATAAGTTCACCACCTAATGTGACTTCTCTTTCCATCACCTTATATTTAGCTTCCCCCACTCCTCTCCCACCCTCTCCCCTGTCTCCCCTCCCTAACCCACTCGTCCCCAAATAAACATTAAACTATTGATTGTGTCCATGGGTTATTTGTTTGTTCATTTCTTTTTTTCTTTGCTTTCAGTTTTATATTCCGCATATGAGTGAAACCATGCAGTTCTTTGTTTTTTCTGTTTGGCTTATTTCACTTAGCATGATGATCTCCAGGTCCATCCATTTTGTCGCAAATGGCAATATTTCATCTTTCCTTACAGCTGACCCAGCAATCCCCCTTCTGGGGATCTACCCAAAGAACTTGAAAACCTTTGTCCGCAAAGACTTATGTACCCCAATGTTCATTGCAGCGCTGTTCACAGTGGCCAAAACATGGAAACAACCAAAGGTCCCTGCGACAGATGACTGGATAAAGAAGCTGTGATACATATACACAATGGAATATTACTCAGCTGGCCTGCATAGTTTCTGTAGAGAAATTATTAGACAATTTTATTGGAGGATTCTTTTAAGTAACTAGTTTCTTTCTCTTGCTGTTCTTAGAAGTCCTTCTTTATCTTTAATTTTTGGCATTTTAATTATGTGTGAGCCTGTTTGGGTTCATCTTGTTTGAGACTTTTTACACTTCCTGGGCTTGTATGTCTGTTTTCTTCACCAAGTTAGAGAAGTTTTAAGTCAATATTTATTTAAATAAGTTTTCAATTTTTGCTCTTTCCCTCCTCTTTTGATAACTCTATGGTGTAAATGTTGGTATGCTTGATATTGTCTACAAGGCTCCATAAGCTATCCTCATCTTTAGAATTTTTTTTTTTTTTGTGGTTCTCATAGGGTGTTTTCTGCTACCTTGTCTTCTACATCACTGATTTAACCCTCTACTTTTTCTAGTGTACTGTTTATTTCCTCTAATATATTCTTTATTTTAGTTATTGTATTTTTTATTCCTGACTTTTTATGTTTTCTGTCTTCATTTTTATGTTTTTCTATATTTTTATTCAAGTTCTTCCTGAAATCATTGAGCATCCTTATAACCAGCATTTTTAACTCTGCAGCTTATAGATTGCTTGTCTTCATTTTGTTTAGATATTTCTCTGAAACTTTGTCCTATTCTTTTATTTGGGACATGTTTCTTTGTCTCCACATTTTGGCTGCTCTCCTGTGTTTGTTTATATACATTCGGTAGGGCTGCTGTGTCTCATGGTCTTAGTAGAGTGACTTCATGTAGAAAATATCCTCTGCAGTCCAGTGACACAATCTCTCTGGTAACCTGAACCAAGTCCTCCAGGTATTTCTTTGTGTGTGTTGTTTGCGCCTTTCATGTTGTAGTTGAACCTTAGTTGCTGTGTGCACATGATGGGAGGCAATGATCTTGTTGCTAATTGGTTTTGAAACTGGTTGTGACTGAAATGGAGGAGATGTTGGTCAGTGGCTGACCTTAATGAACAGAATTCACTTTAGTGGAACTCTCATTCCTACCCAGTCTGCTCTTAAGATGTGCCATTGTGGGACATGATTTGTGGTGCTATTGTGTCATCTGAAGCTAGGCACCAGGTTACTTGCTACTAGGGCCTTTTTGGAGGTGTTTTAGTGTGGGCCAACATCAGCTTCTGCCTGTGCCCTGCCCTGGGCCACGTGGTATGAGGTATAAAGTGATCTGACCAGTCTGCCTTTTGAATGTGTCATCTGTGGTAGTGGTCTGGTGATGCTCCTGGGAGGGTTTCTGCCAAAGGCCAAGTTCAGCCACAGCCTCTATCTTGCCCAGGGCTATGTGCTATGAGCCACGAAGGAAATTGCAAGTATCTTCCACCTTCCCTGGAATTGGAGGTGCCTGCTCGTACTAGTGCTGGGCTTAGGGAAGCTTAGCAAAATGTACAGGTTACACCAAGGTCAGATGCTGTGTGTTTGGGGTTTTTGAGCCTTTGAGAAAATTTAGAAAAGTCCAAAGGAGTAGACAAGAGAGTCTGTGTGTGTGTAAAATCCAGTAGAAGCAGATTGGGTGGGCCCACAAGTTGGGTAGGACAAGGTCTCAGGGAATCATTAGGGCAGGGGGCAAGTTGTGTTAGCCAGGTATGGTGGCCACCTGTCTTCAAGCTGAGAGTAGGGAGAGCTCATGAAGAAAACAACGGTTTCTTCCAGCACTTTGGAAAAGAGCTGCCCCTCTAGCCTTTGCCCTGAGCCAGACAGTTTAATTATTCCTGTATGTCTCTGGTGCTCTTCAAGTCGCCCTAGTGCTGGTGCCAAGAATGAATGCAGCTCTTAGTGACTGAGTGCATCTTTCAGTGACTAAGTGCATGTGAGGGCCCTTTAAGGGAAATGCCTTAAACTCCAGATACTGTCCATCTTACTTAGCCACAATCTTTATTGATTTTGTTAACCAGGAGTAATAGGAACTTTTCTTCTCAGCACTAAAACCCTGGGCTTGTAAGCCTGATGTAGGACTGGGACCACTTCTTCGGGTAACTTCTGCAGGTGAAACATCTCTCCCAATTTTTAACTGCCACACATAAATTATTGGGGACCAGTCCATTTCATATCTCCACTGCTTCTACAAGTCTCAACATGAATTTTTTTATAGACATTTTGTTCAGCTAGACTGCAGGTGGTTCTCAATAACAGTTGTTCTGAAGTTTACTTGTAATTTTGACGTGGTCATTAAATGCTGCAAGCAGAACATTTACCTATTTCAACATTTTGACTGGAAATTTTTCTTAGCACATTTTGTAATCATGTTGTTTGTTTGCAGTTGAGTTATACTTTATTATATTTTCTGGATATTAATCATTTATTAGATATAAAATTTACAAATATTTTGTATTTATTAGATTTTCTTTTAACCTTATTGTCTTTTAATATGCAGAAGGTTCAAATTTTTATTTAGTCTAATTTATGTATTTTTACTTGAATTACATATACTTGTGGTGTCATGTCCAAGAAATCATTGTCAAATTCAATTTTAACAATACTTTACCCTATTTTTTTCTAGGGGTTATATATTTCTAATTTTTGCATTTATTTTTATAATCCACATAGAGTTAATTTCTATGTGTAGTTTAAGAAAGAAATAAAATTGTATTATACACATGTGGATATCCAGTTCTCTCAGTATTATTTTTTAAGGACTATTTTTTTCTCATTGAATGCATGAAATTTCTTGTTGAAAATTAATTGCCCACAGATGTATAGATATATTCCTGGATTTTAAGTTCTATTCCATAAGTCTATATACCTATATTAACATCAATACCACAGAGGCTTGATTGCTGTAGCTTTGTAATATTTTGTAATTGAGAATTATGAGTCTTCTGATTTCCAAACAAATTTTGTTTTCTCCCCTAGATTGCTGTGTCTATTCCAATTTTTAAATTTGATGAAGTCGAACTTATCTATTTAGAAAAATTGACCTTTACTTTAGGTGTCTTGTCCAATAAACAATTGCAAAATTTAATGTCACAAAGTTTGTTCTTGATGTTTTCTTCTAACTGTTTTATAGTGTAGCTATTACTTCTAGGTCTTGGATCTACTTTTAGTAAATTTTTATCTGGTATAGAATAAGAATAAGAGTTTAAATTCATTTTTTTCCATATGCGTATTTAATTTTCCCCAAACTTATTGATGAAAGAATAGTCTTTATTCATTAAATGGTATCGGCTTCCTTGTCAAAAAATAATTTGACCATATACTATATTGGGGTTTAATCTTAAAATCTCTATTCTATTCCATTGGTCTGAAAGTCTGTATTTATGCTTGTAAATACTGTTTTGATTATTGTTACTATGTAGTGAGTTCTGTTATATATGAGTGTAAAAATCTGCTAATTTTACATTTATTTTCAAGTCTGTTCTGAAAAATTTGGGTGCCTTCAGTTCCCATGTAAATTTTAGGATAAATGTTTCTATTTCTGCAAAAATATTGTTTCAGGAATCTAGGCCTGGCAGAGATAAAGCATCACCTGAACACCAAGGATAGAAGAAAAATGGGTTCTTTATTCAGCTGGCAGAGCCACAACAGACAAAAGTCTAAAATGGCCAAGCTCCCTTAATCATTCTGGCCCTGTCCTTTTATAGAACTTACAGATTTTTAGACAAAGAAGCAATCATGTTGCCTTTTGATTGGTGGTCCTAACACATTAGTGTGAATTCTTGGTGAGCACTTACAGAAAAAGAATTTAGGATTTATTGAGGGGGGTGTCCTTGCATCTGGAAAGGAAGTTTCTGGCATGCTAGATATGGGTGGATAACTCCTTTAAGGCAGGGCCTCCTTATTCAACCTCATTAGGATTTTAATAGAGACTGCATTAAATCTGTAAAGTACATTGGGTTGTGTTCATATCTTAGCAACATTAAGTCTTCCCATCTTTGAACATAGGATGTGTTTCCATTTATTGGTGTCTTTATTAATTTTTTTCAGCAGAATTGTGCAGTTTTTAGTGTACAAGTTTAACATTCATAATTAAGTTTATTCCTAGGTATTTTATTCTATTTCATGCTATTAATTGGAATTGTATTTTTAAATTTTTTTCATATTCTTTATTGTTATATATAAAAATGCAACTGACTTTTGCATGTTGATTTTCTATTTTGCAACTTTGCTAAAATTGTTTATTGGTTCTGAAAGTTTGTGTGTGTATGTGTGTTTGCACACACGTGTGTTTTTTCTGTGTGTGGAATCCCTAGGGTGTTTTACATATAAAATTTATTATCTGTGAACAGAAATAATTTTATTTCTTTTCCAACTTAAATGCTCTTTTTCTTGCTTAATTGTTCCAGCGTAGAATTTAAAAACTATGTTTTCTTACATTGTTTATTTATTTTAAAAATATTTTTAAAACATTTTAATTACACTTTTTTTAGGATAAGGTTAATTAGGAAAAGATAAAACAACAGGAGATCTCACAAAAAGGTGACTAAAATTACAGATAAACAGAAGAAAAAATACATTCCCCAAAGAGAGTGACTTTGTTGCGGCAGGACAGGTAACCGAGGAAGTCAAGTGGCACTTAGAGAGTTGGAGAACTAGTTTTATTACATTGGTGGGTTCAGAGGAGTTACAGTCTCTGAATTCTGACCCCTGACTAACAAGCTTTTTGGACTCTTATAGGGTTGGGGTGGGGGCTGGCTGATGCGATAAGCAAGCTGGGTTACAGAAGGTAAATGCATACATTAGGCAACTGGTGAAAGAAATGCAGAAGTGGGAGTTCACAGAATTTACATTAAAACAGTTTACAGAATTTTCATTAAAACAGCTTTGTCAGTAATTTTCCATTTCATTCCCCCTTTTGATGCCCTTATAACTCTGTTTAGGGGGAAATCACCATACATCTCCAACTCCGTGTAGGCCAGGGGCTGGTATCCCTGTAAAGCTAGTAGTATTCAAGCAGTGGTTGCCCTGTTCACCCTGGTTTCAATGAACTGGGTAATAGCTCAGAGGATACAGGGTCCTAGTGTATGGGGGGCACTCCCAACCAGTCCTGTAACTAAGAGCAGGGTCAGGATCCCAGCACTGGCTAGGAGTAGTGGCTGGTAGGTCACTACAGTTCTACCACTGGTTGGAGTTCTGGGCACCGCCAATGAAGATCCTTCACGTCCTTTGCTTGGTCCTGGGATGGACCTCCGACAATTTCCACAGTGTTATTTGCAATGGTCATGCATGATTGGCTTGAGTTATCCAGGTCTCCAATGGGTAACCAGCTTCGGTCTTTTTGACCTGAATATGGTGGATCCAGGGTGCTGTACCTGCAATTTTAGCAGTATTCAGAGGAGTCAATATAACCATGTGTGGGTCTTTCCACACAAGTTGTAGGGGTTCCTTTTTCTGGTCTTTAACCCAGACCATATCTCCTGGCTGGTGGGGGTGGACCTGGTTTCCTAAAGAGATTGGGGCCTGGTCTAAGATATCTTGGTATATTGTATGAAAGGTCTTTTCTAGCATCTGGAATTGGACTGACATGCCTAGTTCCACTAGTTGCTGAGGGTCATCTTTAAGCTGTCTAATGATAGGAGGGGTCTCCCATGTAGAATTCCAAATGGGGAATATTCTGAGGGTCTGGGAGCATATCGGACCTGTGTTAAGGCAAGAGGTAGTACATCTACCCATGGGAATCCTGTTTCCTGAAAGAACTTAGCTAGTGTGGTCTTGAGAGTTCTGTTTATGGGTTCAACTTTCCTAAGCTTTGAGGCCTGCAGGCACTCTGTAACCTCCAGTTGATCTTCAGCAATTTTGCTATGGTTTGAACAACATGAGATACAAAGGCAGGGCCATTGTTCGATCCTATTAAAAGGGGAAGTCCATAGTGAGGTATTATTTCTCTAAGCAGGGACTTCACAACCTCTTGCACCTTTTCAATGTGAGTGGGAAAGGCCTCAACCCATTTTGAGTATGTGCAGACTAAAACATGTAGATATTTATGGCCCCGACATGGCTTTACCTCAGTAAAGTAGATTGCTGTCTTGAAAGGAGGCTTTCCCAGTGATGTGAATTCCTGGGACCTGTTTAAGACCCTGTCCCACCTTGTTTTTAGTACAAGTAGTACACCTAGTGCTAATTTGGGTTCAGAGGGCCAGGAGCCTGGCAATGTAGTAATATCTAGTGAGTCCTTTTTTGAGAGTCGTCTTTCACCAATGAATGAGGCCATGGTATTATTTGACCATGTAATAAGCTAATAACCTGGCAATGAAAAGTCTCCAGTCCAGTAGTTGCCACCAGCCCTTATAAGTCTGAGTGCTGTCCTCAGCCTTTGCCCACTGGTCTTCTTTTGGAGTATACCTCAGATCCTCTGGTAGGCTTGGCACTAGAAGTACCTTGGAAGCTGGGTCTGGGTTTGGGGCCATCCTGGCCTGGGCAGCAGCTTCTTGTGCTGCTTGATCCACTGGGCTGTTCCCCTGATTGATTGGGTCAGTTCCTCTTTGGTGTCCTTTGCAGTGTATGACTGTTATTTCCTTTGGTTGCCTAACAGCTTCGAGTAGCTGGAGAATTTCTTCTTTGTTTTTGATCTTCTTCTCCCTGGCTGTAATTAGCCCTTTCTTTGCAAATGGCCCCATGCATATTTAAAGTGGCAAAGGCATATTTGGAGTCAGTGTAGATGTTGACTTTCTTTCCCTCCACGTACCTGAGCACCTGAGTTAGGGACCATAGTTTGGCCCTTTGGGCTGACCATCTTTGCAGTGGTGCCTCAGCCTGTGACTCAGTCTTGAGTAGTTATTGCATAACCAAACTTTTTTTCCCCATTCTGGATGAAGCTTCTTCCATCTGTGAAGAGTACTAGGTCAGGCTCAGGGAGGGGAATGTCAGTGAGGTTGGGCCAGCTGGAGAAAATTTCATCCATGATTTCTTCACAGTTATGGTCAGGTGGAACCACCTCCATAGAAAGGAATGTGGCCGAGTTTAGGGTGCTCACTGTTTCCAATGTCACCCATGGGTTCTCACACAGTAGCCCTTGGTGGTGTGCCATCCTGTCACTAGTGAGCCATCAGTTGCATCAGCTATTAGTGACTCCCTGCAAGTGCTCGAAAGCAGGGGGCCATCCTGTAGCTACTGGGTCAAGCTGATAGGTAGGCCATGGGCTTTTTCCAGGGTCTGACATTTTGAATGAGGACCCCGAAGTCCATGTGTCCCTCTTCACAGACAAAAAAGTTGAATTCCCAGTTCACATCTGGGAGTAACAGAAGTTGTTCTGCTGAATAGTGCTGTCCACATTCAGTTGTTGGGGGCCCTGGGTCTCCTCTAAGAACATCTGGTATGTGGCTGCATGTTGGGCCGAGTGTAGCTTTTTTCCAAAGGGTTCTGGGTCTGACTGGGTGGGCTCTGGCTCATGAGGATTGGAGACTGACAGTGAGTGGGGGGCTCTTAGACAGGTAAACTGATACCAGGGGAGCAGTCGGTGCTGGCAGGTCCAGGAGGGTGTATGGTGGAGGGGCTGGTTCCTCTTCTGGGGCTTCAGTGGTCTTCCCCCATTTTGGGGCTCAGCTATTAAAACCCTGCACTGTCCCTTATTGTTTGTGCAGAACCAAACCCAAGGAGGGAGAGTTCGTGCTATTTGCAACCATGAGTCTATGTAGGGAAACAGTCATGGTGGCCAGGACTCCCAGTAATCACTTTATAAACTGCGAAGACCTTGGAGGGGTCCAAGGTTCCTTCTGGTGGCCAGCTGACCTGGAAATAGGGCCAGTCAATTTCACAGAAAATTCAGTTTTCCTCAAGTCAATTTGTCACCATAGTAATCAGAATAATTTTTTTTGAATTTCTTGAGCATACAATCTAATACAGTTGGCTTGGACTGACTGGATCCCATTTCTTTATATACCTAATGTGATTCTCTCAGGTGCTCTCCTATGTCTGGTGTCACAAAATGAACAAAGGATGGGAGCACCCGGAGGAGGCCTTTAAGATGCCTGCCTGGCCACATTCCTTATGGGACTTTAAGGCGCATCTTGGCAAAAGTTCACCTATATAAACCCCAAGCTTGGTTGTTTCCAAGAGGACAAGTCACCATTTTTGCCTTATGATGTTGCCATGGAACTGCAGGTTGGGGCCCACTTAGACTCTGTAGCCACTGCTGTGGAGTCAGACACAGTAACGCAGAAGCCTTTCAGATGCTTGCCTGGCTGTGTCCCTTACAGAACTTTAAGATGCATTTTGGCTAAGGTGCATGTGTATAAATCCTGGGACTGGTTGTCCCCAAGAGAACAAGTCACCATTTTGCCTTATGATGTTGTCATGGAACTGCAGATTGGGGTCCACTTGGGCTCCATAGTTACTGCCATGGAACCATAGATACAGTCACACAGTAACGCAGTCACACAGTCATACATCCAATTGCACAGAGGTTATCACATATCCCTCCCAGCCCCTGGGTTTTCCCTACCTAATGTCTTATGGTGGAGACTTTGGGAGGTGATCAAGCTCCCCTTCCATCTGAAGACAAGCCTGACTGAGGCTTCAGTCCCAAGACCTTACCTTATCCAGAGTCTTGTTCCCTGAAGGGGTTAGTCCATCTCTCCACAGAGTCTGGCTGGTTCAGGTCACCTCTGGGTGCAGTGGCCCCACCAGGAAAAAGGTCCCATAAAAGTTCCGGGTGGTGCCACCTCATTTGACTCCATAGGACCTCTGCTGCCTGTTGGCTTCCATCACTGTGTAGGTAGCGCAATGGGCCAGCACGGTTGGCTTCCCTGTCAGGGAACCAAAATATTGTGGCAGGAAGTCAAATGGCACTCCACTCGGAGAGTAAGAGAACCAGATTATTACACTGGGGGGCTCAGAAGAGTTACAGACAACAAAGTTTGAGCCCCTCCCTAACAGGCTTTTAGGATACTTATAGCATTGGGGTGGGGACTGCCAGATGTGATAAGCAAGCAGGGCTACAGAAGCTAAATGCATACATTAGACATCTGGGGAAGGAGTGTGGGCGTGGCAATTCACAGAATTTACATTAAACAGCTTACAGAATTTACATTAAAAAGGCTTACAGAAACAGCTTTGTCAGTAATTTTCCACTTCAATAGAAAAGTTAAAGTTTATTTTAGAGAAGTCAAAAGTTAAAGTACACTCTGAGAAGGTAAAGCAGGCTGACCCTAGAGTAGGAAGCAGCCCCCCCTTCCATTGTTTGGGAAGTTTTGTATCTATATATGTAAGCTCTTCCCCCTTTCTTTCCTGCATGATCCTCTTGAAAAGGGCCAAAACAACATAATAATATTATTTTGGAAAGTAGGGCCTCTGGTTGAATAGGTGGGACTTTTTCCCCTTTTCAATTTGAGTAGCTGATAATGGGACAGGGCTTAATCCTAGATTCAGAGCACCTGTTAACGGTTCTCCTTACAGGCAAATACCCCTTTCCACATTTTTTTCTCTTTAACTTTTTAATTTAGAGGCAGCTGATAATGAACTGGAACAACACCTCTCCTCCTGCTCACATCCACCTTTCTGCCCACTGTCATTTACCCTCTCAAGAGTTTGAGACCCTGAAATCTTTTAGGAAAATGGAAGTGTCTCTTCTGTAGCTACTTCCTGTTGAGAGGGAATGGAGTCCCTAGTCAGGGTGTCACCCCCTTCTTCTGTCAGAAAAATGTCTCTTGTTCCTAGGTGGGTGGGAAAAATGGAAGTTGCAATCAGCTGTTTGAAGAGGAGACTGCTGTAGATATGGGACTTCTATCACTGGAGAGACAGGTTGAAGTTCTTGGAGAACCATCATTGTAAGTGAAACTGCTGTAACCTGGAGGAAGCATACTTGACAAGTAGATTAAAAAGATGTGGGTTTAAATATTAGTATGGGTAATATAGAGATAGGCCCTAATAATTGTAGAAGCCAAGTTATAGGAGGCAGAATATCTCTTAATGCCTACAAGATTGATTTAGCCATTGGGCTTTTCTTTGCAAAGCTATGAAACCACTGTCTGATTTACAAAGGTGTTTGTTCCCATTCCCAAAAGAGGCTGAGAAAGTAGTAGAACTAAGAGAATTATATCATGTAATGATTAAGTAAGAAGTCACTTATCTGGTAGGTAACCTTTTAAATAGTCTGAGATGTTCAACTGGCTCACAGGAGTACTGGAAGTCAGTTGGCAACCCTTTACATTCTTACAGGGTTTTATCCAGAAGGGATATATACAGCTAAGATCTCCTGGAACTTTAATAGCTGTATGATGTAGAAAGCAGTACAGTAAAAGAGCTCTTCCAGGTGCGGCTCAGTTGAAATGTGGGGGTGTCCTACCCCAACTATTTGGCAAGATTTGAGAGATGGAGAGCACCCCAGAAAATGAGTTTAGTACAGAATAGGCAACTCCTGTATCAAATAAAGTAGTTAGCAATTGAGTTTTTCTCCCATTCTTTTGTTTCCCTCCTCCCCTTCCTCTTTCTTTCTGACCTTTTTTCCTCTTTTTCGTCCCATTGTAAAAGACGAAAGAGGCGATTTTAAGAAATTCTCTTAACTCAGTGCTGGGTCCTAATGCTAGCTAGCTTCTGTAACTTTTTCCTGATGACAGGAGTTGACTGAGTAATAAACTGGTCTTTGAATATTAATTTCCCTTCATGGGTGTCTAGGTCTATGTTTACATATTTAGTAAGAGCTTTCCTGAGTTTGATCATGGGGCTTTTAAAGGGGCCCTGACTTATAGTAGCCAGTATTGGGAACTTAGTTTTTTCTTATTTTGTCTTAGGCCTTCTATTGAACAAAGTGTTACATGATTTTATAGCCAGGTACCTTCTCTGGATAGTCCCAGTTGGGATTGGTATTTGGATAGCCTTGGTCCCCATAGGATAATTAGAGTTAGTCATATGAAAACTGTCAGTAAAGCAGATGGCAGCCTCTATAATTGTTTCTCTGTCTTAGAGAGAATTTGCTCTTTGATAACATTAACATCTTTCTCAGAGGGGTCAAGGGTAAGAGTGAGCTTTTGAACTGAGGGATCTACCTTGCAGGTGCCACGCAAATCAGAATTGTCTCAGAGAGCAGTAAAGACCTGGATAAATGCCACTTCTGTCCACTTTTTCAAATTGTGACAGAAGTGACCTAATTGCAAAATAGTATTATAACTTAGGCCACCATTCTTTGGCCAGCTTTCCCCCTCCTCTCACTTATAAAGGCCAACCTTGTTACCAAGAAAGATGAGTCTTTTTTAATTTAAAACAGCGGAGTGTGGTCTACCAAAGGTCAGAGTTCTAGTTACCTATCTCTAAAAAAAGACAAATTACCCATCTATTAGAAAAGACAGAATGGGAGTCAGGAAGTGGTGCATCCTCTGAATTCTCAGCTTCAGAATCTTTCTGAGGCAAAGCGTCCCTTATCTCAGACCCTGGCATGGGCTGGTGCCCATGCCCTGAAGCCATGGATTTATGTGTGCCTTAAAATGGGCTTCTGTAATTCCCTGAAAATCATGAATTTACAGACATGACAGCTCATTTGCCAGGGACGATCCCTTTGCCTTTCCCCTCCCATTTGTTTGGAGGGGTGAGATGCTGGGGTTCCTTTTTTATCCCTTCCTTTTTCTTTTCTTTCTTTTTTTTTTTTTTTTAAATTCATTTTTATTGTTAGACTTATTGGGGTGACATCTGTTAGCAAGGATTACATAGGTTTCAGGCATATAATTCTACCTTTTTCTTTTGCTGGCTATATGACATAGCAACCTTTTCAAGTGGCTGTTACTGAACTCTAGGATGGACCCTGTAATTCTCTTTCAGCCTGTTGCCTTCCCACCTCTTAATATCTGTCCAGATCTCAGAGAGTATTTTATCTAATATGGTCATAAATTCCCTCTGTTGAAAGAACTGCTTAAATTGGTTATTGTGATTCCTTAGAAGTAAGTAGAGTGACCTCTCTATACCCTTAATATTAGTCTTTGTTCTTTTCCTCTAAGTTTCACTTACTGGCTGTATGTAGAGTACGCCTTTTTAGAATCTGATTGGCTTCCTTTACATTTCTCTAAGGTATAGGGCATTGGCAAAAATAGACTGAGTAAAAAAGGACCAAATCTACTACAACCTAGCAGGTTTTAGAGAAAATAGGTCCAGAGAGAGTGGTTAAGACAGAGTAAATGGCTCCTAATATTAATTAGGAAATTAATTAGCTTACCTGCCACATCAAGTTTTACCCATAGTTTCTCCTCTGTCATGAGAATAGGCTTCTTTTTGGGAGCCCCTGGAAACCCTGGGCCCAGTCTAGCCATTTGCAGACATTGTGGGGAGGGAGCTGGTCCCTGCTCCCTTCAGAACAAAGAAAAATCCCTCCTCTCTTGTGCCCTTCTAATTTGCATAGGGGGAACAACTGCTTTGGAGGAATAGGCTACTCTCTGTTTTAGGGATCTGGGCTTCTACTCTGTCATTGTCAGGTAGGTTTTGGTGGTGGTACACCCAGTTGAGAAAACACATGTGGAGCCAACATGTGGGGACCATAAACAGGCCAGCAAGCAAGCCACTTTATTGTGCACCTGGGACTATGTATACGTATTCAAACAAAAGTTGCATCTTGCCACATCTTCCCAGTAACAGTTGTTTGGGTTTTCAGGGTTACATAAGGCACAGTAAATGTCAGCCCCAGGAATTCCTCAGTCCCAGATATGGACTGATTATACCAAGGTCAAGCCTGGGTGGCGGGCCTGGCTTTAACTCTTTATGGCGAGCTTGGCTTTAAAACACTTTGGGGACTGACACTCCACCCCTACAGGACTGCCACATGGAACTTTACCCATAGTGTATATCCTTGGGTTCATAGCCCACAGCAACAGTATAGGGTATAGCAAAAGACTACCAGATTGCTAGCAATAATTGCTAAGACCATTAATATCCACTGCCAGGTGGACCCTAAGGAATCCCACCAAAAGGTTAATGGGTCTTCTGTGGAGGAGGCAATGGCTTATACCTCCATGTCCATCTCAGCCAGGACTTTCTGAATGTGCTCAGCATGGTCTGGGACATACACAACATTCCACATGTGAAACAGCACATGTGCCACCTTGGGAGGTTGTCAATAAATCTAAAGCCATCTAATTTTGCAGCATAACTTTAAGCATTTGTGCTGTTTCATCTAATAACAGGCTTAAGCCCAGTTTAGTAGCATTCAGGGCTTGGGCTCTATGTACTGCTAAAGCTTTTACTCGTAATTTTACATCCATGACAGCAGTCCCTGGCAGGACCAGAGCAAAATGATAGAAACATGAAGTGGCTCTATGTTGGCAATGCCAGTGGTGATACACAGCATCCCAATTAGTAAGCAATTGAGAAAGGGTCGCCAGTAATCAGCCAGCCAGGTAAGAGTGACATCAGCCATTCCAATTTGCAAGTAAACAAGGCCTCGTAGTGTTCACAAACCAAGAGTTATCCAGCTGGAAGGTTATCTGTGGGATGAATACCAGCATATTGGGCTTCATTCCACCAAGTGCGAGGGGTCATCACATGGGTAATATTTTGACACAAGGATGGGGGCACCCAATCAGAAATGCAGTTAGCAGCAGAGCAATGTTGTTTTATACATAACAGGACTTGTTCCCATAGTTCTACATGTTCCCCCACTACCCAACCCCACCCATTAGTCATTGCATAACCAAACAGAGGGATTTGTCATTATGGTCCTTGTGGAGCAAATTGTCCACTGTCTGGCAAATTTGGTTCCATTTAGCAGTGTTGTTCCATGTATGTAACTGTGTCTAGTTGTTTAGGGAAGCTGGGTGGATCCACCACAGGAGTTTCTCAGCTGCCTCCACTGGTATTTCTGTGCAGATCCAACAGTGGGAAACATTATACTCCTGAGCAAAACTATTGCCTGCCATTAGCCTGGGTGGTAAGACAAAGCAGACAGTGACACTATTAAAGGAAGATCTTTACCTTCAGATAAAGTACAGGCAATGTGTCCATCTCGTGACAACAATGTAGCCGGTAGGGGCTTTGCCCCTGGCCTATGATACCAGACTAGTTCTCCAAGAGTTTGGGACCATAGTGAGTCCAATGGGGAGATGGAATACAAAGGAAGGGGCCAGAGGGCAAGAAAAACTGTTCCTTTTAGTGTGGGACCTTTGGCCCTCTCTGGTAAGGTCACCTGTACAGAGAGGGGCCAGTGCCTCAATCATGGTTTCAAGATCAATTCTTTTTTTTTTTTTTTTTTTTAATTCATTTTTATTGTTAGACTTATTGGGGTGACATCTGTTAGCAAGGATTACATAGGTTTCAGGCATACAATTCCACAGTGCATTGTCAACTTGATGCATAATAAGTTCACCACCTAATGTGACCCCTCTTTCCATCCCCTTATATTTAGCTTCCCCCCTCCTCTCCCACCCCCT